>QEPC01006065.1:254152-295584 GCA_003113815.1 Sphenodon punctatus | reverse complement strand
ACTATGGGTGAAAACAGACATGATGCTAACCACCCTTTAACCACCCTTGGTGGTCATTTATGCATGTTTCAGGGCTGCATAGGGCACCAATACAGCCCTGAAACATGCATAAATAACCACAAAGGGTGGTTAGCGTCATGTCTGTTTTCACCCTACATCACATGTGTGAATTGCCCTTCTCTTGCACTTGGCCTGACTTCACTTCTAACCTATCCGCCACCTTGCCTTAGACAGGATCCTGTATATACCTTGCCTTAGATAGGATACCTTAGATAGGATATCTTGCCTTACATAGGATCCTGTAAGTACCCTGACAACTGGCCACATAAGTGCCAAAATAAATGTTGTGGTGCCCACTGCACATCAGCCATGATGTGTTTTAATATTTCCCCAAGGTTTTTTAAAGGTGTGATCTGTTTTATAATTAAAATATAAAATATCATCCCTTAGCATTGTTTCCCCTTCATACAAATCAAATAGACATTATTTACTTATTTTTCAACACAGATCTTTTATTACTCATTAATCTCCTAAAACATTGTCTTTGGGTCTTGCCTTTGTTCTCAGTGACACCTTTCAGCTAAATTAGCTATTATTCCTATTTTCTTAAACTTGAACATTTAGAGACTTGCTGTTTAATCTCCTTGAAAATTAATGAGCCGTGGAAAAAAGGAGATTACCACAAAGGGCCAAAGAGCCAAATGGACGGATTCTAATTTATTTACTCTATACCTGCTGGGTGCTAGATGTCAGCACTACTCCATCCTTGTATTCATGCCCATTTGTGTTAATAAATTTGTATTAGGTGCTCTTGCTATCTGCACATTTTCCTGAAACCGGATGATTTAAGTACCAACGTTTGGAGGCCCTGGCCCCACTGAGATTTAATGGGGCCAAAAATTTGCTGGTAAACAGATTATCAGATGTAAACCACCAAAAAGTAAGAGCTGCTGTTGGAGAGAGTAGGCCTTGGGGATATACGCAGGAATCGTAAATAGTTCTTGAACCCCAATGTTGTACCTGGATGGTAATTTTTCATTCCGCCTAAGAAGACTCTTTTTTCTGGTCAGAGTAAACTCCTTTCACTCTGCATTGATAGAGGGGAAGTATAAAGGTATCCCACTGGCTGATCGCTTTTGTCAGTGCGATTTAAGACAAGTGGAATCACTGGGACATATTTTCATAGAATGCCCTTTGTACGCTACGGCCCGGGAAAAAATCATTTCCTCTTTAGTTGCCTCTCTCCTGGGAAGACCTCAGGATTTTTATGTGAGATTCCGCTTGAGTGATCGTTCCAGTGAGGTAACAGGGAAAGTGCTTCATTATTTGGGGAGTGTTAATAGTATGAAGATGAAGAAGAAAGAGACAGCATAGTATGCTAAATTTTACTTATTTGGGGCATATTTTTTAACCTTGGAGGAGCCCTATCAAGTTAGGAAATATATTAAAGTTTTGAAAGCTTTTGTTTTAGTATATTTTAATAAGTTTTGCACATATATATGTTTTTATGTTTTATATTTTGTGTATAATATGTGATGGATGGATGGACTGATTGCAATGGCCAAATCGGCCCCGTAATAAAATTATAACAACTGAGGTACCAACGTATTCATTTTCAAACCTCATGCACATCCTGTGACATTCTCTCTTTGCCAATCAGAAATGGGTAGGGCGGTAGTCATTTTGACTCTGCTTGAGGGAGCTGCGGGGGACTGAAATTAAGGAGGGGACTTCCCCTTGTGCCTTAAACTCGGGGGTGCATTTTCCCCAAGCTCCTCCCAGCTCCCACTCAATTTTTGACTGGCAGTTATGCTCACTTGACACTGTACTTCAACCTGCCGATGATATGAAGGAATACACCAAAATAAAAGGCCTGGTTTGGGACAGGACGTCACTACATACAGTTAAGAAAATATACTCTCTGGTTAGAATGCCTGCTGAGACTTGATTAGCTATTATATACCTAACAATTGCATTCTAGAAGTGCATAAGATACATCTTTGTCTGTGGAAAACCAGGGTTAGTGTTTGCTTCTGGTAAAATACGTTCTACAATCTTCTTGGCTTTAAAGCATCTTGACGTTCTATTGAAGTTTCCCAATTCCCACTGAATGTTCAAGGCCCCTGCTGATTTAGGTAGAAAGATCTCATCCCCCATCTGAGTTTCCTGCTGCTAAGCTTTGTTAGCAATGAGAACCGGTGCTGGGAGCACATAGACAGGATCTGCTTTTAAAGAGTTTTTCAATAGCTGGGAATTTGAAATCTTTTTTTCATAAGTCTCAAAAGTGTGAGAACTAGACTGATACATGAATGTCTGAAGGCAATGGGCTGAGACGGAGCGGTGATACGGACAGCAAACTGTCTGCCATCAGACCTTTTTTTTTTTTGCATTGTCTGCAAAAGTCTGTTGTGCAAATTTTAACGTGATCACCATGTATTTTTTAACACTCCCTAGAGGGATGAGGTTGAGGTCTAGCATTGGAGGTTCAAATCCCAGCAGTATTCACTCAGCCTGCCATGTTCTGAAGTAGACGAGTTGGGCTGCTGTATCTTGGAAGTCAGTCCTTCAGAAGAGACCTTCAAACCTTCCAGTTTGATTTTTGCATGCCCTCAGTTACTTTGGAAGTAATGGATCTTGAATTCAGCTGAGATACACTGGCTTAAAACTAGTGTAATGAGTGGGGTGACTCCTAGACTGAAAGTGTTCATCACCTCTGAAAATCAGCCATTGAAAGTTCAGTCTCCCAAGCATTAATCTGCAACATTCAGTTAATAGTAATAGACCAATAGGTAAAACATTAAATGGGGATGGAGGAAACTTGGGAGACCGGAGTTCAAATCCTATCTCCGCTGGGTGGGTTTGGGCAACTCACAGTGTCTCTCAGCCTCAGTTCCTTCTCTGTAAAATGGGAATAGCAATGAATCAACTCACAACTGTAAGGACCTGGAACAAAAACCAGCAGCCTTGGGACCGTGGAGGAGGTGGCTGACTCCACAGCACCACCAAGGTGCTCTGCTTTGGCACCTTGCTCAGGCTCCTTCAGCTGAGCTCTAGGACCCTGATAAGGCTCCTGACTTTTTCTGACCCTGATAAAAATGACATGACAGGAAGCAGATGCCAAGCAGTGCAGTATCTGGGCTCAGTATCTGTGTGCACTAGAGCTGCCATTTTTGGGCACCTCCAGCAGGCACCCGACAGGGTACCGAGTCCTCCATTGGGTGCCTGGTGCCCCAAAATGCGCCCCATTACTGGGGCATCATGGGACACTGATTCCCTGGGCTGACTCACCTCACCAACAGGCTGCTGCTCCTTCAGTCCTGGTCGCTGCTCCCTGCTCCTCCCTGGCCCGCACACTGCTCAGCTGAGCTGGGAACGCACGCTCCCGCCCACCCCCGCCAAAGGCGGGGAACGGTATCAGAGGGAGCGTGACTTGCCCTGCCCCCCTAGCAGGGAATAGGACCTACAGGGGCTACGTGGGGCGGTGACGTCAATCTTGCGAGAAGTGGTCTGGTGGTCGCCATCTTGGATTTTCATTCAGGACGCTCCCAGACGCACATGGGGGACGGCGCTGGAAAGAAATATGAATTGCACCCACCCACCCTCCCTCATGTTACTGTGGGTGTCACAGCTGGTCACCCTTGAGTGGGGGCCGGGAAGGAATTTTTTGGTGACAGACTAATTGGCTGAAAGTCTGACCTTTATTTTGCCTTCCTCACAGTTCATGCTAATTCAATTGGACCTTGGGGAGAGGTTGGATGTGCTTAGTGTGTCTTTCATTTGTCACACAGGCAGGGGCCCAGGGCAATTTGTTAACCCATTGTTATGCATAGCAGTAAGTTAGAGTGTGTGGGAAAGCATCTCATTAAGAGATGGAGCAAGGGTTAAGCCAAGGCAGGGATGGCCAACTTAAGCCCAGGCTTATGAGGGAGGGGTGAGCTAGACGAACGAGGACAGGGGTGGTCCCGTAAGGAAGTGACCGCCTCCCTCCTACTTTGGTCACTAGAGGGTGCCCCCTCCCCGATCAGCCGGACGGCTGAAGTGAGAGTGGCCTAGGACACACAAGGTCAGCGGTACCGAGGGACATCGGACCGCTGAGTTGAGTTAAGTTTAAGAGTAAGTAATTTAACACCAAATTTAGTATAAGGGTCGCGGGAGGGAGTATACCCCCTCCCCGACTTGGTATACGAGTTAATAAATGTGTGGCCTTTAACCCAACATTTCTCTGTGTGTTGTCTTATTCCGGGTGCGGGGGCAACTTGGCTTGGCTTTTTCTGAGCCTGGGAGGGAGCAAGGAGGTCTCTTCCTGCCTGTGTGCATCCCCTTAATGGGTCCCAAAATGGAAGTATGCGCAGGATCCATGTACATCCCTGATATGGGTCCCCCTGGGAACAGGGGACTCGTTAGGGGGTGCACACAGGTGGGAAGAGGCTTCTTTGTTCCCCCTTCAAGAAAAGCTGAGCAGGAAAGTCCCCCCCCCCACCAAGCTGAGCAGCAGGCAGGACCATGGAGGAGCGGACAGTTGCAAGCACAACCACTCTGCAGCATCAGCAGACCGTTAGTGAAGTGAGTCAGCCTGGGAAGTCGGGTAGCATTTTATCTTGTAGGTACCGATTGGTGCCCGAATGCAACTGGGGCAAGTTGGGCACCCCAGATTCAACAGGCTGTCCCACTTGCCAGGTACTTGGATTGAAACTCTAGTGTGCACCTTGCTGCCTCTTGGCTTTCTGTATCCTATCCAGGTTCCTCTGCCTCAGCCCTGTGACCCTCCCCAGCATTTCCTGCCTGTCTTGGACTGACCTTCTCTCTTGACCCCTTTGACTTGTACCTGACTAAGTTTCTGGAATGGTCTTACTCTGTTTGTTTTTCCCCAAAAGTTTATTTTATTATTTCAGTTTTGTCATACAAATATTTGCACAGCAGCGAAAGGCCACAAACAGGTCATCAGCCCATTGGGTAAAAATACAAGCACAAAATCAGGATAACAAATCCCCTCCTCCCCCCCCTTTTTTTCTTTTCTTGAAAGTCATCACCGTAATTGGGTTTCAAGGCTAACAGGAGAGGCCATATAAAGGTAAATGTCAATTGCCACCTTAAAGCTCAAATAAGTTTTTGTAGTCTTATTTTTCCACCCCTTTCCCTTCCAGGGCCATGATGATTGGGTACCAGGTTTCCTCAAAACTTTGGGCTTTGCCTTGTAGACTATGGTGTAACTTCTCCATTGTAAACATGTGCCAGACTTTATTATGCCATTCCGCCATTGAGAGCTCTTCAACCCCCTTCCAATGCCTGGCAATTATGTTTAGAGCCACTAAAAACAATACCTTACAAGATTTATGGCAGACCTTATTGTTTCTTATTTCAGGGTATAACCCTAACAATGCTATCTCTGGTTTGAACAGGATAATCTCCCCCGCTACCTTATTGATCATTTTCCACACCTTGCCCCAAAAGCTCTGTATCTTGCCACAATCCCACTGGCATTGACGGTAATCTCCTTTTTCCCCGCAACCTTTCCAGCATAAGCCTTTCTCATTAGGGACCCCTTCATTGAAGGTGATTTCAGACGAGATGGGGCAGCATTCGCCCCGTCTTGGAATCACCCAGTTGATTCCTCATCGGGATCACTCTGGCACGTCCAACAGACGTGCCGGCTGATCCCGGCTGGGAATCGAGGAGGGGGCGGGGCCATGTGGCCACACATTGCACCGTGCAGCCCCGCCCCCTCCTCGAGCCCCACTCCCCATATCTGGGTGATTCCCCCATGCTCCCCTGCCACCCGCCCTCTGGGGAGATGGGTGGGCGCTGCGGCCAATGTGGCCACAGCGCCCGTCCAATTTGACCGCGGCCCGGAATCCCGGTCACCGGCCAGACGTTACTTTTTGTTAGTTCCCAGCGGTGATCTCTTTGACCACTCTTTCAGGGATTGTCCGGCGGGGAGCCCCGGAAGCATGGTTGAAATTGACCCCATGTGGGAATCGACCATGGTGAACATCTGGCGGCCACCTAATAGATGTTCAGGGCGCTTTGGCCCCATGTGGGTATTGACCGTGGTTCACTGTGATCTTGTCACATCTGAAAATACCCTGAGACTTGATGGGATCAAATAAAATCTTGTAACCAACTTGATCTTTGTTTCCCTCACCTCTAGGGAGGATGCACATGTATTCATGTGCTGCCAAATCATTTTCTTTTCTTTTTCTCCCAGTTCAGTCTTTAGGTCCTTACTCCATTTGTCTATGTATGCTACTGAGTCATCATATAGTAATTTTTAAAGCTCTTTATATATCTTCCCTACCCTCCCTCCCAATTTATTTTGTTCGAACAGTATTTTATCTGGTTTGAAAGGCTCTCTGTTTTGAGAGCAAGTCCCTATATGTTTCAGCTGCAAATATTGAAAGGAGTCTATTTTCTCCTGGAGTAATTCCTCCATCCTTTGATGGACCATGAACCTCCCCACTGAGAACAGCTGCTGCATTTTGTTGAAGCCCCTTTCTTTTAGCGTATTTCTTAAAGTAGGAGCCAGGCCTTGCTCTCTGACTTGTATTGAGTCTATTGCTGTATAAGGAGAGATTCCCCCTACTATGCCCATTTTTTTCTGTATTTTTTTCCAGTATTTTTTGAGTGTACCCACAAAGGGATGTTCCCTACTGTGGACGTTTGCCAAAGAGCCTTGATCCACCATGAGGTCTTTTAAGGATTTTGCCTGGAGGTTTTCTTCCTCTAAACTCGCCCATTCTGGAGCTTGTGTTTCTTTATACCAATCCGGCAGGGCACTCAGGGATGCCGCCATATGACAGAGTTTTAGATCTGGTAAATTAATTCCCCCCTTCTCCTGAGGATGCATTAAAGCTAGTTTTTTTATCCTTGGCTTCTTTCCGTTCCAGACTATGTCCTTCAATAATGATTTGTTTAGCCTGTAAAAGGAGTTTGGAATATGGATAGGTAAAGTCATAAATCTGTACAAGATTTTTGGTGAAATAATCATCTTATAAAGATTGACCCTTCCCAGTCATGATACCATTAGATTTTTCCATGGCTTAGCCTCCTCCCTTAGCTTCTGGATTAGTGGAATAAAGTTAGCTGAATACAAATCTTTTTGATTTTTTGTGATTGTGACTCCCAAATACTTAATTCTGAATTTAGCTATAGGAAGTGGGGATATCTCTTTAAACCTCTCTTCTTGCTCTTTGTCATGGCCAAAGGTCACTGCGAAGGCTTTCTCCTTGTTAATGGAATAGCCTGAAATCTCTCCGAACTGGTCTATTACCTTAAGAAGTTCTGGCAGAGATTTCTCAGACTCTGCTAAGTACAAGAGCAGGTCATCTGCATATAATGAGAGTTTGTTTGTATGTTTCCCTATTTGAATCTCCGCTATTTTGCTGTTTTTGTCTTATTGCACTCGCTAGCACCTCCAGAGTCAAATTGAAAAGCAGGGGTGACAACGGGCAGCCCTGTCTATCCCCCTTTGAACCTGAAAGTACTCTGAGAGCTTGCCATTTATTATTAGTTTTGACTGTGGATTTTCAAAAATCGCCCTTAGCCAGCACAAAAAATTCCCTTCAAATCCCATTTTTTCTAGTACCATAAACATGTAATCCGGTTCCACAAAATCAAAAACCTTCTCTGTATCCACAGAGATGATAATCGCAGGAGTTTTTTGATTCTGTATTGCGTATATTATGTTAATAGTTTTCCTAATGTTATCTTTTCCTTGTCTGCCTAGGATGAACCCTGACTGGTTTTTATGAACTATCTCGCCAATTATCGCTCTTAATCTGTTGACCAGTATTTTGGAGAGTAATTTGAAATTTGCGTTCAGTAAGGAAATAGGCCGATAGCTGCCACACTGATCTGCGTGTCTTCCTGCCTTGTGAATTGGAGTAATTAGAGCCTTACAAAAATCTTCTGTCATCTTATTTTCCTTTAGAATATTATTGAATACTTCTGTAAGCTAGGGTGCTAGTATTGATGAGAAAGCTTTGTAGAACTCATTGGGGAATCCATCAGGTCCCCCAGCCTTATTACTTTTTGCGATGCTATCACTTCTTTCACCTCTTGTTCAGAGATTGCTGCATTTAGAAAATCGTCTTGTGCTTTGCTTACTTTAGGCAATTGAATGTTCTTTAAAAAGGACGAGAGTTTTGCCCTCTCTGGTTTATGGGAGCAGTATAGTCCCTTGTAAAAATCCATAAAAGCCCCTTGGATATGGTTGCTGTCTGTTCCCCTCTTGCCCCTCACATCCTGAATTACCGAAATATAAGATTTCATTTGTTTGCTTTTTACTAATCTTGCTAAGGTTTTACCAGATTTGTTATTTGTCTTGTAAAAATGGCATCTAATTTTTTGAAGTTGGTTCTTAATTTTCTCTAGCTCTGAGATATTGATGATTTCTCTGTTCTTTATTATTTCTTGCTTTAAGAGAAGGGAAGGTGCTACTTTCTTTTGTGCTTTCAGCTTCTGTAATTTTGCATATGTTTCTTTTACTATCCTCTTCTTTTCTTTCACTATCTTTGCTTGCAAGGCTATTATTTCCCCCCTAATTACCACTTTTACAGCTTCCCATAAAGTTGCTGGGGACTTCACCAAATTGATATTAAGTTCAAAGTATTCCACTAATACTTCCTGGATCTGATTTTTATTTGCCCTGTTATTAATAATACCTCTCTCCAACTGCCAATTAACATTTTTACTTCTCCCCCCACCCCCGATTTTCTGAAGATGGTTACCACAACATTATGATCCAATAGGACTGTTGGGATAATAAGGCATATTTGACATCTGTACATTTCAGTCTTGTCTGTTAATACATAGTCTATTCGTGTGTAACTCTTGTATTTGACTGAGTAGAAGGTATAATCTCTCTCTGTCCCATTAACCTGTCTCCATAAATCAATCCATCCAAATGATTCTATTAATTTTGCTATTTTTTTCTGTTCCTCTCTAGGTTCTTTATTCCTGGAATGATCCAACTGTGTTAGGGTAGTGTTGAGATCTCCTTGGATGATCACCCAACCTTTGGCATTACCTGCCACTTTCTTAAGATATTTTTTATAGTAGTCAAGACCTCCCTCATTGGGGGTATATAGGCTTACTAATGTCATAAATTTTCCCTCCAGACTCCCACTAACACAGAGGAACTGCCCCTCATTGTCCTTAATGACTTTCTCTGTACTGAAGGATTTATTCTTGACCGGCCCAATTATAACTCTTTCTTTCTTTTTTTTTTGAGCAGGTGGAAAATAGTTCCCCTATTTTGGCATTGGCAAATCTTGCCACATCTTTTGCCAGTAAATGTGTCTCCTGAAGAAAAAATATTCCTACCCCCTGCTCCTCTATTAGATTTCTGACTCGCCTTCTCATCTGTGGGGAGGTTAGCCCTCTTACGTTTAGTGTTATAGTCTTAACTTCCTCCATCCCAGATTTTTTTTTATAATTGTGCCATTGTAGTTGTCCTCCTCCCTTACCCTCTCCTCCTTGGGAGACTTTCCTCCCCATCCTTGCTTGTAAAATTCATGCCCTACGGAACAACTGGTACAAACTGTGTATACATTTTGCATACCTTTGGAAATAATTTCTCTCCCTTTTTTCTAGGGATGGGCGAACGCGGTTTGGATGTTCGGAGTTCAGACCGAACTCAGTCTGTTCGGACGTCCGAACCAAATGTCCGAACCGAACACTCAAATTACCAAACAGTTTGATCATGTTCAGAAGAATTCAGGGGCAGGAAAAACCTCTTTTCAGGAAAATAATAATAATAATAATTAATAAAGTTTCTGTTTCGGTTTCATTTCGGTTTCGATTTCAGTTTCTCTGTTTTTGACTGTTCAGCCAAGTTCGGCCAACCCGAACTCGGCTGAACCAAACCATCGAATACGAACTTGGGTTTTGAACTGAACAACCGAACATCCGAACATCCGAACTGCATTCTGTTCGCCCATCCATACTTTTTTCCCTTCCACCTGCTTGTGCCTACTCCCCACCACATGTATTGTCATCCTGAGTTTCCCCCTCACCCAACGCTGGCCCTCCCCCCTCCCTCTCCCTTTTGCCTTTCGTCCCATTTTTAGACCAGACTCCCCTCTACTGCCCAGCCTTTGAGGATCTTCTGGAACACCCCTGCATATGATTATAGGTCACCCCCAAGTGCCCCACCCCTTTTTCTCCCCCAGCTCTCCAACATAGCATTTTTCAATTTCTCCCCACTTATGTAGGGACTTACAAACCAGCTTAACTTTGGGTATTTTCAGACATTATGAGATCACAGTGAACCACGGTGAATACGCACCTGTGGTCAATGTGTCTCGCACGTCTGTTTGGCAGCCGCCAGATGTTCACCACGGTCAATCAGCACATGGGGTCAATTTGAACCACGCTTCCCGGGCTAGCCGGGGGAATGTCCCGGGAAGCGTGGTCAAAAAGATCCCCAGCGGGGACCCAAAAAAAGTAACATCTCGCTGCGCGCCATGGCCCGGGATCACTGGTGGGATCCCGGGCCGTGGCGACTCCGGCCTGACTCGGCGGCCGCATTGGCCCCACCGCCCGCCCATCTCCCTGGAGGGAGGGTGGCAGGGTGCGTGGAGGGGGCGGGGCCATGCAGCCGCACGTTGCGCCGCACGGCACTGCCCCCTCCCAGATTCCCCGCCGGGATCCCCCAGTACGTCTGATATGGTGTGACGGGGTGACCCCGGCGGAGAATGAATGGGTTGTTTTCGGTACAGGGCTAAGTGGCCCCATAACGTCTGAAAACACCCTTTAAATCAATTCCAACCCCTCATATTAGAACAACATATTATTATGCGGACAAGCCCCTGATTTACTTTCCCACTTGTGTTTCCAACTGCCACTCTTTAAACTTTAACTTTAAACCATCATGCAGAGAGGCCTTGTCCTGGCAGCTACCTAGCGCACTGTACTTCTGTCTGTCCCCTTGGAGCTGCAGGGATGGACAGGAGAAAACCTTCCAAATCTTCCGTTCAATTGAATATCTTCCTGATCCCTCTGAACATGATCAGAATTCTAGCTGGGAAGATCAGCTGTGGCTTTAGATTCCTCTCTATCAGAGTCCTGAAATATTTATTCCATTTCATTCTTTTCTTGATAGTTTCTGCTGCATAATCAGGAAAGATCTTCACAGCTTGTTGTTGGTGTGAACGTTTTCTTTCGAGTCTAGCTTTTTAAAAAATTTCCTCTTTCATTTGATATTTTGCAAATTTAACTATTATGGTGCAGGGAAGATCATTTCCTTTCTGTCTTGGGTGCCCAATTCTGTGAGCTCTGACAATTTCAGCATTGTGGAGGGTTGAGTCTTCTGGGAAATTTTCTTTTAGCATCTCCCATATCAGTTCATTAAATATCTCTGCCCCTTCCCCCTCTTTGATCCCATTAATGCACAGGTTACCTCTTCAAGATCTGTTCTCCAGGTCTTCATACTTGCTTTGGAGGAAATCAGTCTCTCTTTTCAATTTGTCCATCTGCTCTGCTACTGTGCTGGACTGATCCTCTAGAGAGGAGATCCTTCCCTCTGCCACCTGTATTCTTCTTGCCACCTGTTCTAATTTTTTGTTCCCTTCATCCACCGAGAGTTTTATCTTTCTCATCTCTGTTTTCAGTTCTTTTTTTCATTTCTAGGAGCAGTCTGTACAGGGATCTCTGCTCGCCTTCCTCCTGGCTTGAGTCAAATGAGGCCTGCTCCTCCTCTGTTTTGCACTCTGCAGTCGCCATTTGCAAGCAGTTTCCCTCGCTCTCCATGCCTCTGGGCCACACACTGCTTTTTCTTTGGCAGAAGCGCTCTAGCGCATTGTTTTGCATTATCTCCTGCTTGGATTGATTTTTCAATGCCATTCCTGTCAGTCTTGGGTTTTTTCTTTTTTAAAAAACATGTTTGCTGCCTTGATTTACGAGCTGGGGGTGCAGAGCTCAGACGGGTCCCCGCTAGCCGCTTTGACGCATGCACAGATCCCCCCCTCCTACTCTGTTTTGATGCTTGCTCAGCCCTGATCCTGCTGAGACTCATGTCTGGTCCTCATGATTCTATCACCACTCTGCTTAGTGCCTGTCAACAGTGCTGTTGTAATGGTGATCTAGAAAAGGATTACAAAAGGATTTGAACAATGAAAGTACTACATAAATGATAAATAATTATTTTAAAATTCTGTTTTTTTCAGTGGCCTTCTGAGGAACCTTGGGTGTCCACATCATCTTTCTGTGCTTTAGTTATTCAGTGTGTAAACTGGAAATACTGTTTCTTGTTTCCTTAGCAAAGCAGTTTGAGTTTAAAGAATTAAAGAGTGCCATGTAAGACCTATGGGTAATTATGACAGGACTTGGGTTTATCTCCATAACTCTATGGTAGTATAATGCTAATATAATTTTAAGCCCATGCAGTTAAAATCACTAAACATCGGGGAATGTAAAAGTTAAGGTTCTAACAGCAGCATAAAGACAGGTGCCCATCTTTTATGTTTTATGGTGTGCAGCTTAAAACATATCCCCTAATATATTAGGCTATGTATTTTAACCAGAGAAATGGGAATATGAAATATCACTGCACATATGTAAAGCAGTGCTGTTAAATTATATGAAGAACGATAATTCTTCTAACCACATGAGGAAACAGAATTTTCACTGGTGTCACTAATGCAGAACAAGAATAGGTTCAGATTCCATTCCCCAGGTTCATGGCAAGTAGCACCTTCCCATTGCTCCCACAGCAATATAAGCTGGGCACAGGCCTCATGTTCAGAAGGAGCCAGCAAAAGCTAGGAAGAGAACCCACTTCACACAATTAGGGTATTGTCTTTGCCCCACCAAAATCAATGGAGAAATTTCAATTCAAGTCAATGGGGTTAATTTTGCATACTTACTAGTAGATTTTTGAAGGCATCATTAGCACGAAGGTACTTAATTCCTATTGGCTAAATCAACTCCATTGGGAATTTCAGAGCCTTTGTCCCAAAAGCTTATCTAATCTGACCCTCAAATCCCACTTTACCAATCTCATGCAAATCCCTAAGCCCTAAATCAGATAAAAATTGTACCACCATCGAAAACTAAACTATGATATGCCGCAGAAAGAGAACTGGAGGGACTTCAGTGCACCAATGCCAGTAGTCCTTGCAATGGCAGGGAGATAATTTAGTGAGCTATAGAAAGATATATCTAGAGAACCCAAACAAGCCATGATGGAGGGGAAAGAGAAAAAAATTAGAGCTAAAATAAATATTCAAAAAAACCAGGCCAACCACTGAATTTTCTTTACCCTATCTGAAATTATCCACAGCAATGTGGATAATAATGGCTGTTTCTGTTCTCTCAGGTTTCTGTTTTCAGTTATTTCAGCTTACCCATTTCAGTTATTATTGTTACATCATTTTGGCAATATTAGCACTTGCGCATATGCAATTGCCCAAAATGATATAACCAAAACAACAAAATACCCGAAAAACAAAATAACTGAACCAAAGCCTAAAATAATCAAAACTAGATATCTGGAAAGTGGAGATGTGGATGCCCATTTCAATTGTGGATATTATTCAGATATTCGAAAGGGTATTTGAAAATGTGAATACCACCTGTGGATAATAAATCTACTGCCCATTTCAGTTCTGTAAAAAATATTCCATGATCACTAGCCACTCTGGCCTGTAATGAAATTCTTTCCTGACTCCTAATTTGGCAATTTTATTGTGAACAAAAGATTAAGACACAAACACCTCAGATAAAATTATCTCTGCCACCTCAGAATAAGGCCACCTTATCCAGTGTTCCAGCTCCAGTCGCGTCATCTTTGCGTCATCTGTGACTTTGAAAATCTCCTCCTTAGGTTTTAACTCCCAGGGACCAAATATCATTATTCTCTGTTTCTTTTCTTACTGCACAGCCTGAAAAACCCCACTGAATAGCCCATGAATGTTTTATGAATTGAGCCTAAATGTCCCATCATCATGAATCCCTAGGACTCTCATGCAGCGGGACTGATTCATTTGATATTCTAGTGGATGTCAAATGCAGTTCCTTAGGTATTTCATGTTTTGACATTAATTGATGGACATTTAAACTCTTCGTAACTCAGCACTGCTTCAGAACATGAGAAATTAGAAAGATGAATTTCCAGATGAACCCGCTGAGGAGTGATGTGACTGCAAATTCATTACTGTTAAGTGAGCTGAGAGCCATGACACCCATGCAAGTATAATGATAGTCGAGAGCAGTTGTATGTGAAGATGCTTTAGTGGACGAGCAGGAAGATGCTGGCTATACTCTCAGGAGAGATACATCAAACCTGTGTCAGAGGTCCATGATTTCAGATAGGGATCATGTCTGGTACTACAGTTCTACTATCAGTCTAAGTCCATTGGATTCCTTTAGAAAACTCCCCCCCTCCCCCTCTGAATTAGCAAGGATATTCTTCCCATTATAGGGCCATGGTCATGGCCTATAGTTAAGGTGGTAGCAAACTCTCACTGAACAGCACCTATGCTTTTCAATGGGAGGCAGTAGAGCAAAAACTTCAATTTAGCGACCATTCTAGCTTTCCTCCAGCAATACATGTGTTCTGTGATAACAAACAATGAAGGGGAGTTCAGGGGCAGGGTGGGGGCTGAAGGTGTGGGAGGGTGTCCCCATCCGTCACCTGCCTCTGCATGTTATTAGTGCTTCAGCAGCAGCAGGACACTGGGACACTGATCTGACTGGGAGATAAAGCTGTTTGTTTACAAACAACTCCCCATGTGAGTGATCAGAAGGTTGTTGCCTTGTAAAGAAGGTTCTTCGAGATGGCTCCCAACATTCTCACAACTGAGTTGTGCATACTCATCATATTCAAATAATCCTAGATCTCGAGCTCCTCTAGTATAAAAAGCATTCTACCCCTCAGAATGACAATTCCTTCCAACACTTTCTAGAAATATAAGAAAATTCCATTTGGGGCTGGAAGGGTGGGTATTGTTTTATTTTTATATTTATTTTCAGGCAGCGGCAGTTGTCTGAAACTTAAATGTACAGCCACTGTTCATTATAAACAGGGAACGTCTGAAGCCAAGATTTTGAGGAAACCGCTTGACCTACATTTCTGAAAATTTAACCATGACTGTAAGTTGTGAGGACCATCATAGCCACAAAGTTTGAAAAAGATCCATTAGGAAAATAAAATGTTATAACTTCTTAAACATTAATTGGTTGTGGTCAAATGCACACCATCCTCACGTATTTGAATCATCAATATCTTCTCCACCTGAATGAGCTGAACCCCCACACTTCACAGGCTTTGAGAATGAGATCAATAACAAGTGCTTCTGAAATATGATGCTGATTGATGCAGCCAAAACTGTGTTATTAGTGATAAAAAAATCAGATCTGCAGGTTCACGCATGCGCCCTTGATCTCCTCTCTCCTGTCAGAGAGCCGGAGAAGCAGCTGCATCCGTCCCCTTGTGAGCTCTGTAATTAACGATGTGCTGAGGAGCAGAACTCTGTAAACGCTGATTATTGTAGTCTCCCCCTGGCTTGTGCACTGTGCTGGAAGGAAAGCATACCTGCCCCCCCTGCCCTCGCTCACCTTGCCCCCCCTCAGGCAAAGCAGAGTCAGCACAGTTTGCTGGGGCTGCATCTGGCACAGCTGCGGCTTGCATGGCTGGGTGGCAGGCTGCAGCCAGCTTCTCCACCAATAAGTTGTTCGGCCTCCCCTCCCTGGCTCCTGTCCCCATCCCTCACCTTCTTCTCCCTTCTAGAAACTCCAGCAGCAGCAGCAGTGGACACAGGGACACCGATCAGGCTGGGAGATAAGGCTGTTTGTTTACAAACAGCTCCTCCCCATGTGCTGATCAGAAGGTTGTTGCCTTGTAAAGATGGTTCTTCGAGATGTCTCCCAACATTCTCACAACTGGGTTGTGCATGCTCGTCCTATCCAAATAATAGACTGCATGGTGGTCTCGAGCTCCTCTAGTATAAATAGCACTCTCCCCCTCAGAATGACAGTTTCTTTCAACCCTTTCTAGAAATATAAGAAAAAAATTTCATGCAGTCTGGAAAGGTGGGTGTTGTGAGAATGTTTAGAGCCATCTCAAAGAACCTTGTTTACACGGTAGCAACCTTCTATTCTTTGAGTGACTCCTCACATACTATTTTTACATGGCTCCGCCAGGTGGGGGGTCCGTGGATGTGCCAGTGCATGAACGGGGCATGCACACAGTTGCACATGCATCCCCACTCACCCCCCACTCATCCACATCCATGGAGTAGCCGCCATTTCCCCCAGTTGCTCCGTGCATGGGGACGAGTGGGGTGTGCGTGCGTGGGGATGTGTGTTAGGCAGGTGTGTCTGCACCCCCACTCACCATGGGTGCATGCACTGCGTTGTTCACACAGGGCTCCCCCCACCCATGAACACACAGAAATCTGTGTGTTCATGGGTGGGAGAGGCCCATGTAAAAAGGGTCACATTATAACAACTGTATTATACTATCTTAGGTAGGAATTTAGAATGTAAAGCAATATCTATTCTATCTTGGAAAATAAATCTGCAAATATGGTGCTGAGATTATTATGGCTGCTATTTCACTAACTTTTCTTAATGAAGTTATTGCTAACAGGAATACTGTCTTTAAACCCACACCCCATAACCAGTTCATTTGCGTGCCCCCCAATAATGAATTCATGCTGCCCCAGGGGCACAAAGTAAATGGTTATTTGTGGGGGGGCAGCGTGAATTGATTATATGGAGGCAGGTGTGCAAATGAACTGGTTATGGGGTGGGGGCAACATGAACTGATTATGGGGACACAATTTAAGTAATTTAAGTCTGTTTCTACATAACTTCATTGTGTACAATGAATTGTATAATGTCTACACTCACATTCTTTACTTCATTGAATGAACTGTACACAATTTGTATGCATGTAAATAACAGACTTAAATTACTCTGACACAATTGTTCCCTGTCAATTTATGATAATAAATGAGTTTCATAATTGTAAAATGTGCAAGTTTAGTTATTGCTAAAAATGAAGTATGTATGGCATGGAATTTAGCACATGCATTACATGTATGTTGATGATAAAATATTAATTATTGCTCTAATTGTGAATTAAATTCTGTTTTATGGCATTTATGTTTTGTTGCAATGCATGGAGTGGAAGGTGTTTTGAATTGTAACTGTACTGAATTGGGGTTTTGTGTGTATTTTAAGAAAACTCTTGTACTTTTAAGTTTATTTTTAAACAGTTAAGTTTTTTGCTTTGGTTATTTATGATATAATTTGTGAGAATGTTTGGAGCCATCTGAACAAGCTTGTTTACAATGCAGCAACCTTCTGTTCTTCTTTGAGTGGCTCCTCACAGGCTGTTTTTACATGGCTCTGCAAGGCGGTGGGTTCGTGGGTGCACTGGTGCATGGGCGGGGCATGCACACGGCCGCACACACATCCTCACTCAACCCCCACTCATGCGCACCCACGGAGCAACCACTGTTTTCCCTGGTTGCTCCGTGCATGGGGACAAGATGAGGGGTGAGTGGGGATGCATGTTAGACAGGCACCCGCACGCACCCCCACTCACTGCGGGCATGCACGCCATGTCGTTTATACAGGGCTCCCCCAACCATGAACATGCAGAAATATTTTATTTTATTTATTTATTTATTATAAAATTTGTATGCCGCCTCCTCCTGCTATAAGCATCTCGGGGCAGCTAACAACATGTTAAAACACATTAAAAACAGAGAATAACAAATACAATTAAAATCCACAGTAAAAACAATTCACCCCTTATCCCCTAAACCAACCCACCCACCACATCTCCCTCTTGGAAGGCATGGCAGAACAGCTAGGTTTTACATTGTGTACGGAAAGAGGGGACGTTGGTGGTCAAGCAGACCTCCGGCAGGAGGTAATTCCACAGCCATGGCGCAGCCACAGAGAACACCCTCCACAAGGTTGACACCCAAGAAACCTGGGTGACCTCATGGAGGGCAGCCCCGGCCAACTGCAGGGGCCGATCCAGGACCCAGAGGGTGAGGCGGTCCTGCAGATAGGTAGGTCCCAGGCCATTTAGGATTTAAAGGTCAGTACCAACACCTTGAATTGGGCCCGGAAGACTATTGGTAGCCAGTAATGTGCTCGCGTCAGCCTGTCCCCATTAGGAGATGAGCCACCACGTTCTGCACCAGATGTAGTCTCCAAATCAGCACCAAGGGTAGCCCCACATAGAGTGCGTTACAGAAGTCCAGTCTCAAGGTAATAAAAGCATGGACGAACATGGCCAGATCAGAGTCCGAGACATACGGCTGAAGTCGACGTACCAGATGTAACTGGCGAAATGCCCCCTTCATCACAGCTGCCACCTGGACATCCAGGTGGGGTTGTGGGTCCAGGAGCACTCCTAGACTCCGAACCTGAGATATCAGGGCAGGATGGAACGCATCAATGATGGGGGCCACCACTCGCCCGGCCTTCCCCACCACCGTCATCTACATCTTGTCGGGATTTAATTTCAGATGCCTCGCCCTCATCCAATCCCTCACAAGCGCCAAACACCACATAAGCACCAAGACTGCCGGGCCTGAGTTGGATGAAAAAGAGACATATAGCTGGGTGTCATCAGCATATTGATGACACCATACACCAAACTCCCTGACAACCTCCCTCAAAGGCTGCATATACACATTGAACAGGAGAGGGGACACGATAGAACCCTGAAGGACCCCACACATGAAACCCCAGGGAGAGGATGAAATATGTGTGTTCGTGGGTGGGAGAGGTCCGTGTAAACAGGGCCACATTCTCACAATTGTCTTTGTCTTACTTATACTATCTTAGGTAGGAGTTTAGGATGTAAAGCAATATCTATTCCATCTTGGAAAATCTGCAAATATGGTTCTGAGATTATTATGGTTGCTATTTCACTAACTCTTCTTAATGAAGTTATTGCTAACAGGAATACTGTCTTTAAACCCCCACCCCATAACCAGTTCTTTTGCACCTGCCATATAATCAATTCACGCTGCCCCAGGGGTGAAAATGAAATTGTTATGCCTGCATAAGTGTTTTATCTATTTTTACAAACTCCTATGAAATGGACTTTTACAAACCTTTGGGTAATTGTTACATTCCAATTGTTCTTGACTGGTGAGGCTTGTGATTCATCTTTTGGTCAGGTTGTTTTCATTTCTTGACTTCATCACCCATGGCACAACTTTGAGTTACTTTCAAGAGGTTGTACTAAAGCTAGTTTCTTCAGGATGGGATGTTCTTACTGCTGTTTGTGAAATGAATTTACTAGGTCTCAGTACAGTCTCTATGACTGCAGCTGAACAACCACTGAAACTAGCCCAAATCTCCATCTGCCCTTGTTGGCTATCTTAAAAAAGGAGTTATGAATTAAAATGAGGTTAAAATTAAGCTACCTTCATCCTACTAGTAGTCCCTTCAACCCTTTCAGGGAAGGGAGGCGTCAGGGAAGGGAGGTGCTACTGCTTTAATGGAGATGTAATCAGGGCTGTAACTAGGGCAGGGCAAGAGGGGCAGCTGCCGCAGCTGCCAATAAATTGAGGAGAAGGGGTTGAGCAGAAATAAGAATTTGAGGACTGAGCATGGGAATACCTGCCCCAGCCTGGAATTTTATGACCATAGACTTCTGGACTAGACCATTTTGGTGCCAATTGAATGGTGGGGACCACTAGACAGAGCCAATGAGGCAGCTTCATTCCACCAGCCCATGCCACCAGGATGGGCCAGGTCCCATGCCACTATAAGACAGCTCCAACTCAATCCCACCATGTTGGGGCCAGGGGATGTAAACCTCTGGTATTAGGGGTGGAGGTTTTCTGCTTTAGGGAGTATTTTAGGGGCAATCATGGCTGCATCACAATTTGATCCTGGCCAGGGTGAGGGCTTTCACCCCAGTCGGGATTTGGCCTAGCCGCTGAACAGATGTGTCAGTGACCCAGGCCAGGGAGGGGGCAGGGAGAGGGCTAGGTGCCATGTGGACATGGGTCCACAGGTCCCGTCCCCTGTGCTGCTGATGAGTGACCACCATGGCCTATGAGGCTGTCGAACACACCCGGAACAGCCCCGGCCATGGACCAAGGTCAGGTAGAGTGGGCCATCAAATGTTATGGCCTGGGGGATCTGCGCATGCGCTGGTGTGATTAGCTGGGAACCGCCGATGCTCCACTTCCCCAGCTCTTAAATCAAGCTGCTTCACTGCCAGAAATAAAAAGTAAACCCAGGTTCAAAGGAAAGCTGTTGAGCAGAAACAAGTCCAAACAAAAACTGACTCAAGAGAACGCACTGGAGCGCTTCTGCCAGCAAAAGTCCAGAGCGGGACTCAGAGAAGCGGCAGCTGGTGGAAGCAGGAAAAATATGGTGGCTGAGGAGCGTGAAACTGATGGGGGGCAGGCCTCATCAGAATCGGCTGAGGATTCAGAGTCTGGAAGAGGATGAGGTGGAATAAATATTTTGGTACTTTAATAGAAAGGAATTTGATGCCAAGAATAACCTTTCCAGCACGATTGATGATAATAATGGGAGGGAGAAAGAAGTTATTTGACTACACAGAGGAACTCTAATCTCTCCTAGTCTCCTTGCCTGCAGGCTCCAACCTTGAAGCAGAAGAGCACTGACCAACATGATATGAGGTGCAGTTGCCCAAAACAAGGACTGTTCCATGCACAGTATCTTGAAGGAGCCACCAACATATCTAGGTGGTTTCTTGGGCATACTCGCAGATTTCAATGAGTTTGTATTTGACTATAATGGGGTTTTATTATAAGAGTTATAAAGTAGGCTTGTAACTATAAATTTGTTTAATTTGAATTCTATACAGGAAAAGAAGAGAGCTGAGGGGGTGGGGTATGCGGGGCATTACAAAATGCTCTAATAACAGGTGTTCGTGTTTCCCAGCAGATCCTCATGGTGGGTGTGGAGGGGATGCTTGGACAGGTACTGTTGTTCCAAGCGGGGAGGGGATCCCTAGTGAGGGGACCCCTAAAGGGGGAGAGGGAGATTGGGGGGGGGAGTAGACAAACTTTTACAACAAAAGGCGCTATTGATAAGAAAATGGAAAGTATTCTGGGAAAGTGTTAACCATAGCAAGATCAAAAAGTCTGAAATACAGCTGCACAATAATGATGCAACCAATTGGGGTAGTACAGGTCAACTAACCAAAACCGGGCACAAGGAAAGGAGGTCGCAGAGCTTCCACTTTTTGTTCTATTATGGCAGGTATTAAAACTATTACAATAAATGTGACAGGTCTTAACTCTCCACAGAAAAGAAAGAGGGTAAGAAATCTGATAGAGGATCAAGGTGCAGATATCTTCTTTCTGCAGGAAATGCACTTGTTGGATAGAGATGTTTATAGATTTGCAAATGCCACTATGGGGAATCTGTACACCTCCTGCTCAAAAAAAAAGAAGGCAGGGGTCATAATAGGTTTCAACAGGAATAAACCCTTTAAGGCAGAAAAAATTACAAAAGACACAGAGGGAAGATTTCTATGTATTTCTGGAAAGTTAGGTGATACTCAATTAACTCTAGCAAACATATATGCCCCAAATGAAGGGAAAATAACATACTTTGAAAAAAATCTTTTAAAAATTGCAGAGAACATGAAGGGCTGGATAATTATTCAAGGGGATTTTAATTCCACTCTATCAGAATTAGAGTATTCTAGGTAGCTACAGGCCTATCTCCCTGCTTAATGCTGATTTAAAACTATTTGCTAAAATGTTGGATAATAGGTTGAGAGCAAGAATAGCTGAAATTATCCACAAGAATCAAACTGGATTCATTCCAGGCAGGCAAGGAAGGGACAACATTCGTAAGGAGGTCAATATAATCTATGCTCTCCACAAACAAAAAATACCTGTTTTGATTATTATATCCGCCGATGCTGAGAAGGTGTTTGATTTTATTGAACCGAATTGCCTCTTTATGATTTTAGAAAAGATGGGGTTTGAAGGAAATTTTCTAACCTGGTTTAAGGCAATTTAGTTTTGGAAATGTTGGCAAACGCTATAAGACAGAACAAAAACATCAAGGAAGTTGAGATAGGAGATCACTCGCACAAAATCTCTCTCTATGCAGACGACTTGCTTCTATACATTTCAAATTCTAAAGATTTTCTGCCAGAACTGTTAAAGGTAATTGATCAATTTGGTAAAGTTTCTGGTTACTCTATCAATGGGTGAAAACAGACATGACTCTAACCACCCTTTAACCACCCTTGGTGGTCATTTATGCATGTTTCGGGGCTGCACAGGGCACCAATACAGCCCTGCAACATGCATAAATAACCACCAAGGGTGGTTAAAGGGTGGTTAGCATCATGTCTGTTTTCACCCAATAAGGAGAATTCATTCGCACTAGTGTTTGGGCAGGACCAAAAGCAAGAGATGCAGTTAAAAAATCTTTCCCCATTTCCAATAAGTGAAATGGGTATAAAGTACCTAGGAGTAACAATAACAAAAAATTTAAGAGATCTCTATATGGTGAACTTTATTCCATTGCTAAAGAAGTTCAAGTAAGAAATAAAACCCTGGCAGAAGTTAATGGTTTCGTGGATGGGAAAACTTAATCTATATAAGATGATAGTGCTTCCAAAAATTGTATATAGATTCATGACCCTTCCTATCCATCTCCCAACCTCTTTTTTTAGAGCAAGTGACTCCCTCATAAAAGACATAGTCTGGAACGGAAAAAACCCAAGAGTTAAAAAATTGGCATTACTGATACAAAGGGGGTTTATACTTTCCTGATGTGAGGTTGTATCATATGGCAGCAGCCCTAGGGACTCTGCCAGAATGGTATCACGAAACAAATGCTCCTGAATGGGTAGAGATAGAACAGGAAATGATACAGGTAAAATCACTTAAAGATATAATCGTAGACAAAGGTTCAATCTGCATGCAGCACAAAAAAGATCATTCCTTTGTAGGAAAGATAATAGGATATTGCACAATTGTCCAAAGGAAAATGGGAACTCAAATAGGGATTTTCCCTTACATGCCCACAGATTCATTGCAAGTGCAAAAAAACAATCTAGCCCCTGCTTTATGGTCTAAACTAAGAAATAAAGGAATGGTGAGGATGCAACAGCTATTCTCAAGAGAAAAATTCTTAGCCCCCTAAAGGTTGGAGGAATTACTACAGGGAAATATTGAAAGGTTTCAATACTTGCAGTTAAGGAATCTCAGCACCATGCTGCATAATAAGGGGGACTTTGGCAGAGAACCCTTTTAATTAGAAAAGGTTTTATTTAACCAGAGTAAGTCAGCAGGTAGGCTGGGCAGAATATACAAAGAGCTCAAAAATTTGATGTATGACAAACACATTGTGTATATGAACAAATGGAGAAAAGATCTAGGGATGCACTTAGGAGAAAAAGAAGAAAAAAAGATATGGCAACACATGAATGGATGTGCACACTCACTAGAAGTTAAAGAGATTCAGATAAAATTCACAATTAGATATTACATGACACCATTAAGGATGAAATTTGGGACTCCTTCTGGAAAGGGCCTATGTTGGAGGGAATGTGGAGAGGTGGGGGACTACACTTACTACAGTGTAGTAAGGTGTGACTGTTTTGGAGTAAAATCTGGAGAATAGCAAATAGGGTAGAGGGTGAATTGATATCCTTTAGGCCTGAGATTGCCCAGCTGGTTTTGCTTCCTGAGACAAAAAATATGCTGGTATGCCATAAACCTTGCGAAGTGATGTTTCTGGCCACTTTAAATATTATAGCTAGGCACTGGAAGTCTGAGGAAGAACTATCTATGGAGGAATGGACAAGCAGGATATGGCATGTTTACCATGGAAAAACTCCATGCAAGCTTACAGAAATCTCCAGGATATTTGAAGAGACTTGGGCGCCCATCATCAATACACTAGAAGACAAGAGAGTTGACAACAGAGACTATCAGCAGCTGTTTGATCACTAAAAAAGGACACTTCCTAAGGACAATGAAGGCAAATTTATGAGACATTTTGGCTAAGGGAAAATAGGGGGGAATGTTCATCTATTGATACTGGAACTATGTAAATACTGATCAGATGATACCTAGAGTTTGTTATATGAAAAGGGTAAGAGATCGGTGTCTCTGCAATTTTTTCCTTCTTTGTATTATTGTAACTTCTCACCAAAAAACAATAAAAAAGCCTTTTACCAAAAAAAAAAAGTTATAGCCTGTCCGGAGATGGCCTCCCCAGGCCACGTAGCATTCAGCTTGGGCTGTGACTTGGCGATGGGCCTGAGTAACAGCCTGGATTGAAAACTGCCATGGTCCAGGGACAGCCCTGATCCTGCCTGAGGTAACATCTGGCAGGCAGAATCAGATGTGATGGCACCACAGGTGGTGGCCACCCATGGTACCATCAAATTCGAAAATATTCAGGGTGGCTGGTTGCCAGTCCTGTCACAATCCCAAACAGGCATAGTACCTCCCAGGAGCCCACTGGCTGAAGAAGTGGCTCCCTTGATTAGTTCAACTGAGATGCCACGGTGGGATATTTAAATGTGCCTCCGCAATGCAGCTGAAGAGAGACTGGAGAGAACCAGGATCATGCTGGAAGCCAGTAGGAGGAGGGATGATCTAGCAGCTCACCGGAAGTGTCGGCGCTCCAGGAGTGAGCGGGCGGCATGGAGTCCTGAGACACTGCAGTATTACAGCATCAGCAGGCTGCCTGGAGAACTAGCAGAAGCCAGGACCTTGGTGCAGCAAGAAGCCAGGAAACATCTAACTGTGAGTGTGGTGGAGTCACTGAGAGATTTACTAGCCCAACTACGGGCTTGATATTTGCCTGAAAGGGGCATAGTCCAAGGAAGGACTTGCAGTGTGCTGGTCATTTGGAAACCCTAGCTCAGCGGCGTTTGGAGTAAAACCCACTTTCAATTTCTAGCAGAATCCCAGTGAGGGGCATTAGAGAAAAGGACTTTAAGTGGCCCACAGGACCCTGGACTAAGTGATCCAGACTGGTCAGACAGTGGATGTGGGACTGTATTGGGCTTTAGTCCCGATACTTAATAGTCAACTTGCTTGTAAATAAAACCTACTGTTGAACCTACTGTATAAGAATGACAAGTCCTGGGTTGACTCGGCAGATAGCACAGTTACAGGCCTTCTTGGCCCAGGGACAAATGGGGGAACATGGCCCTAGGGAACCACACGGATACAGGGAGTCTTTAGATGGGCACCTGCTTTGCTCTTGCTCCACCCTACCCCTGGGTGGCCCATCCGTGTAGAGGCAGGCCACCCTCGATTGAGATGGAGGAGGAGTGCAGCAGGTGCTACCTGTTCCACCTGGGTTGAGATGGATCAGGAATGGAGAAGGTGCTTCCTACTCTGGGTCAGCTCTGTGCACAGTGCTCCAAAACACCCCACAGCACTGTAAGCGGAGATGGCTACCTGAACCTGGAGCACTGGCCAGGGGCAAAGTAGCGGTCTATCTAAAGGACAGCCGGCTGCTGCAGCTCCACTCCCAGCTGCAGGTGGTCCCACAATGGTCATTGAGCTGTGTGCGACAGCCTAGAGCGGCTGCCGATCTGCCCACAGCTCTAAAGCAAGGAGGCGCACGCAGGCGGACTGTGGACAGCTACGGTGGGCTCTATGTAAACCCACCACTGTCAGAGCAGACCCGGGGGTGGCCACCCCCAAGTCTGTATAAAAACACCCATTCTGCGTTTCACTGAGCATGTGATCAGTGGGACTTTGGGACAAAAGCTAGATGTAGGGCAATTTTCTTCTTCACCCAATATAGATTATTTAAATCCTTCATTTCTCTCTAATTTCATAGATGCAATCACTGCCCATGATTTATATCCCAGAAAGGAAGTAGAAACTGCCAGTTGTGAAATTATTACTGCTTCTGCCCATTCTGTATTTCACTTCTTTCGGGGCTAACAGGGAGCATTACACTCCTAAGCTTTCAATGCACAAACAAAATTACAGACAACTTGGGAGAGTTTGTGTCCTACTTTGTGTTGTCATTCCTTCAGTTTTGTGTCAAAACAACCTAGCACTGAGACTAAGATTATTTTGGTCAGGTCTCTGCAATCTTCATTATGGTACTCGAACTTGGATTGATATAGAAGATAAGTGTTACTTCTAGTGATGGGGGAACTCAAAAGGTGTTGCAGGTTCTGTTTGGTACAGATAAGCATCAAACTAACAAAACAACACAAGTTTGCAAAACTATGCTAGAAATGACAAGCTTTCAGCTGCTGGTTCAGCATTTCTTACTCCAGTTGCCTCTAGAAACTGGAAGGGGAAATCTTGTCTGATAGGTTCATAAACTTAACAGAGGTCTGAGTAACACTGGCTTCACCATTAATGGACTATGGTCTAGTAATTAAATCAAAGAAGTGGATTGTCCTCCAAGGCTGAAATGAATATTTGGTGCAAACACTGAATTCAACACTGCACACTGAACACTGAAGGAGGGCAGGCATAGCTCAAGTGGTAAAGGTGTGAGCTTTGCATGTATAAGGTCACTGGTTCAGTCCCTGGCATCTCCACTCTAGGATCCCTAATAGCATGTCTGGGGGAGGTCTCTGCTGGGGGCCTGGAGGGGTCTCAAATAGCACACCAGGATGGCCTCTACAGAAGACCCTGGAAGAGCCATACTTGGACCTGAATTTGAAATCCCTGCTGCCATGTCAGGTTGTGACAATACTGGGTTAAGATAGACCATTGGTCTGACTCAGTTAGGCAGTTTAAGTTTAACAAATTTGGTGTATTTTTATCCATTGAAGATGAAACAGATCCAAAGTGGTATTCACCTCTCACTTGCTTGCAGTTGGAGCTGAAATGAATAGTACATTTTGCATTCATGGATATTATTTGCATTTTTGATAGCTATCCAAATAAACAAATCACATCCACAACTGAATTCAATATTCATAAATTCACCCATTTAAACATTCTGGATTGGTTATGTTGGTTATGTTGACATTTTGCAAGTGCATCAAAACAAAATAACCAAAATCACAGAATCAGAATTAACTGACATGATGTATCCCAAATATTATTATTATTATTATTATTATTATTATTATTATTTTATTTCTAGAATCCTGGCTCAAGCATAAACAGGGTGCCTGACCCCAAATTAAAACTAGTGCTGCAGCTGCCATCTGTCAGGGAGGTGTGACCACAACCCCTGAGGGGGAATAGGCCCCTGGGAGATTAATTGTGGGTGGGTAGATGTCTTAGGGCCCTATGCTTTGGTGAGGGAGACCTGGGACTTTAACATGAGGTGGCAGTTTTGGGGGACTGAAATTCCAGAGGATGAGAGTGGTATTTGATTAACAAAGTTGTGATTCTATGTCAAATCTGTTGAAAAAACATGTTGGTAAGAAAATTTGCATGAGTAACTTGTTGCATAATTATGCAAATCAAGTTAATTATGCAAATGTTCATGCTTGCAGTGAATTTGCAGAATTTGGCTTCTCTGGCTGCAGAATTTAGGCTTTTTTGGTGCAGTGAACTCGGGTCCCTGGATTGTATTAACTGTAGATTAGTTTCAGCCATATTTGCAGTTTCGATATATTTGTTTCTGCTACTTCACCTCCATCATTTCAGTTACAGTGGTATTTCGGTATGTGGTACTTCCATCCACTTCAGTGATACTATTTAGCACTAAATAGTACTGCTAAAGTGAACAAGTATCAAAGTACCAAAGGTGTGAGGGGTTGTAGCAGAGTCAAGAGAGAAGAAGGTGGAGGCTGGCTGGGACCATCCAAAACCATTCTCAGAAGTCTGCGCCAGAGAGCCTGGCAGGAGCAAAGAATAGTTTGCTGATCTACCTGTTTGGGGACTGGCAGGACTCACCTGTACTGTCTGATTGCTGGAAGCTCCTTATTGGGCCACGCGTAGGGCAGGCTACTTCAGATGCCATCGCAGCCTGTGGCCGTGCCGAAGCCATACACCAAAGGGCATCGCGCCTAAGGGCTGCGTGCGCAAGGGCACACCCTTGTGTGCGTGGCCTTAGGCGATGGCCGTGGGGATAGCTGTGCCTTAGGTTGAGCTATTTATGTCACTTTCACTCCAGTGAGCATTCAATGAACTTAGACCTAATATATGTGTGATCAAAGTGAGGCTATGGTATAAGGTCGAGGGGGTATTCCTCTGTGTATAGTATTTTGTATTGCTGATAGCTTTCAGATTGGACAACGTTTTCTCCCCCAAAAGCTTATTCAGCCCATTTATCCTTACAGGCTCCATAAACCGGAAGCCCAAGATTATATGTTGTAAATCATCAATCTGTTCTAGACCACAGGGACATATGCGTGAGGGCCATGGAGTCTGCTGGTACCTCCCCTCAAGCACTTTGGAAGGCATGAATTGAAATGAACACAGCATATACGCCCTCCTAGCTTTATAATTTCGGAGACTAATTAAATAGTCTTCCCTACTACATGAGTCTTTCAGTCTAGGATACAGTGGAGCTATCCTATTAGAGGAAGACAGGGCAAGTTGCTCTTCGGCAGCTACATCTTCCAATCTTTGGAGAATATCCATTCTGTCATGCACAGGGATAGATGCACACAGTAACAAATATCTGTATCCCAATCGACAAAGTAAAGTAGTCAAATCCTCTCTCCAGTGGAACCCCGAGTCAACACTCATTGTCTCCAACCAACATAATCTGGGGAGTGTATCATCATCCATATACATTAACCGAACCAGTACCTGATTACCCTTCTTGGTCTTTGGTTATAACAGGGAGGATTGCCAGCTCCGTCCGCATCAGCGGGATTGGGTAGCCTTTGGCACACCCAGCAGCGTTCTCATTAATGAATTCTGGAAACCCTCCAGTGCCAGGTTCCTTTAGTCACCCCAAACCTCTGCCCCAGAAATGGCCTTAGGAATTAACTTATGTTCTAACAATTTTATAACAGGTGACAACTGCCTACCCACAAATTTTATCCAGAATTTAACGAACCCATTTACTGCTTGTTGCATTCTTATGCCAATAGCTTCGCAGTGCTTGTCCCAGGCACCTGTCACAGAGAATGTTATCCCTAAATATCTATAGCAATCGACCTGCTCCAGTTTTTCTGATCCCAAGCAACAGTCACACTGGAGTTGCCGCTTAGAGAAAACAACAACCTTAGTTTTATCACAATTGATAACTAATTTATTTGACAAACAATACTCAGATAGCTGCCCTATCAGCCTCCTTAGGCCCACCCAGGAGGTGGCTAAGAGGGCCATATCATCTGCGTACAACAGAATATTTATTCTTCTACCTGCTACATAAGCTGGATGGTATTTGTCCCCTGCCAAACTATCCACAATGTCATTAATAAATTTTTTTTAAAGAGCATTGGTGCAAGGACACAGCCTTGCTTCACCCCTTTAGCTATAGCAATAGGCCCTGTCAAATCCCCTTTGGTTGATATCCGAACTCTAATCTCAGTAAATTGGTACAAACGCTGAATCAACGTTAACAACCTTGGGTCAATGTCGGCCCGCCTCAGTTTATCCCACAAAAGCTGTCTATCAATTGAGTCGAATGCCTGATGCAAATCAACAAAGACCACATAAAGTTTTGTGTTCTTTATCCTGGCATACTTGTCTACCATGTGCACCAGGATGAAGCATTGGTCCAATGTTGACCGGCCCTTCCTAAAACCGGCTTGCTCATCTTGATGATCTTACCTTTTTCCAACAACTCCTCTTGTCTAACTAGCAGGGTTTTAGTGCAGAGTTTGGCAGGGATGTCTATCAGGCTGATTGGCCTGTAATTTGAAGGTAAGGTCCTGTTCCCCTTTTTGTAGATGGGCACTATTGTACTTGAATTCCATCTGTCTGGAACTGTCCCAAAGAAATTTATATAGTTAAATAATTTCTGAAAAATGGGGGCCCACCAATCACCATTTTCCTTCAAAAAATTCCCCAGACATCCCATCCTCCCCGGAAACGTTCTTATCCGGCAAAGCCAGTATGAGTTCCCTAATATCCTGTAAGGTTAGCAGGGGCCAATCAGGCAGTAACAAAATATCCTCAATCTGCTCATCTAGCCCAGGGTTAGCATTCCCATTATACAATCCCTTGTAAAAATCTTCCCAATCTCCAACTAAAATCTCAGACTTCGAAAAAGGCCATTCAGAGCTAAATCCTGAGTTGACAATCTGCCAAAAAAATTTAGCATCATTTCCCTCCATGGCCTCCGACAGCCATCTCCACTGTGAGGTCTGATAGTCTTGTTTTTTTTCTATTTAACCATAAGCCTATACTTTTTTTCCCTTCTATATACTGCCTTAGCAATCCCTCACTTTTATTCCACCTTATACTATTAACCGATTTCTGCAACTTAACTTTCGACCTCTGGCAGTCATAGTCAAACCACCGTGTCATGTATTTTCAATTATAAACCTAAGATATTTTGGCTATCTGTGTTTAAATGTATTAACTTAGAGTCTCTATATGTTCACTTTTTGTTTTAATGTAAGCTAATTGTGACTTACATCATTGAATTCTAAAATCAGCTTCTGTGACTAGCTAGGGCCCCTTCCAAGAACATTCCTTTGTGTTTTTTCTAAACTTCCCAAATGACATTTGGCTGTTACTAGGAAAACCACCAAATGGTGAAGCCATAAAACAAGCTATCTCCAGCTATCCCTCGGGTCTAAGCTAAAGTAATAAAGAGGTCCCTTAGCTAAATCTCTAGCTGACCCTCTCTGACCAAGCCAGCCTAGGAGGATTTGTTAGTTCTTTCCAGCCAACATATTTATTAAATTTATGGTTGAGATAAATATTGAAAGGTCTGGATTTTCTCTCTTTATCTGACAATTATCTCTGATAAAAAATACAAAGCCTCTCTTCATTTCAGAGCTTGAGGAAAGTCAAAACTTTTATTGGTCTCTTTACAAGAGCCAATTAGAATCCAGTGTATCTCCTTACTGACTGACGTGTATCTGGTGTCAGCATGACAAGCCTAAGAATAGAAACTCCCCTTGTAATCAATCCTTTAAAAGGAAAGACACAAATAGATGATTTTTAGACTGAGATCCTAAATATTATTGGGTTTCTTTCTCATACAACATCTTTATGGCAAAGGGATGGATTTGGACTGTATGTAAGATATAATTTCTTGATATCTTTGAGCCAATGAATTGTGCAAATGTTAAGCTTTTACAAGCTTTTTCTTAAGTTAGAAATGTTTTAAGATCATGTAACTTTGATTGGCCATCATACCATTCAATCTAAGATACTGATGCTTTCTATATTTAAGTAAACTTTGCATATATTTTTATAATCCAAAAGTCTCATGTTCCCTTATTATAAATGTATTGTCGTTTACAATACTTTCTTTGTTAGCTGGACTTCAAAGTAAGTGTAAAACTCAATTTATATATTTAGGAGAGAAAGGTCCAATTCAGTATGTCTAGTGCAACTGAGCAACTAAGCCTTTTTTCCTATTTATAAAAGAGTGACAGAAATGTGACAAGCGGGGTTGCATTATTTATTATTTTATGTATTTATTGCAGTTATATGCCGCCCCCTATGCCAATGACATCTCAATGCGGCTTCCAACAAAAATAAAAACAATCTTAAAAATATAAAAACCACAATAAAATCTAAAATTCCAATATTAAGTAACAAATTTAAAACACACACCCCACAAAAAATTTAACCCACCCTCCCCGCTTCCAAGGGCCTGAGAAAACAGCCATGTCTTGCAGGCCTGATGGAAGGCCAACAGACTCGGGGCCAGCCGTGCTTCCTCTGTGAGGGAGTTCCACAACCGTGGTCCAACCACTGAGAATGCCCTCTCCATTGTAGCCCCCTGCTTTACACGGGGGACCTCTAGGAAGGTGCCCCCGGTGGACCGAAGGGGCTGCCTTGAGTCATGGAGGGTGTGGCGGTCCCTGAGATATCCAGGTCCAAGACCATACAGGGCCTTATAGATCAAAGTCAACACCTTGAATCTGGCTTGGTACATTACAGGCAGCCAGTGCAGTGCACAGAGCACCGGTGTTATGTGCTTTCGTCGGCCCGTCCCTGTTAAGAGATGGGCCAATGCATTCTGCACTAGCTGAAACCTCTGGGCCAGAATCAAGGGAAGTCCCTTGTAGAGCGCATTACAGTAGTCCAGCCTCAAGGTGATGAAGGCATGGATCAGAGTGGCCAGGTCGGTTCTGCAGATGTATGGGCTCAGTCTCCACACCAGATACAACTGGCAGAAAGCCGCCCTTGCCACCACATCCACCTATTGATCTGTAAACTTGCTGGGACACAGAAAGTGCACCCCCTCCACAAGGGGGGGCAATACTTCCCCCGCTCGGCCTACCACCATCACCTCCATCTTATCTGGATTGAGCCTCAGTCTGATCTGCCATAACCATGTCGCCACGGCCTCCAGACATTGGGATTATTAATTATTAATTCTTATTATTATTATAATAAACATTTATATAGCACTGATCATGTACCTGGCGCTGTACAGAACATAGAAATAGATGCGGTCCCTGCCTGTGAGCACGGAGATGGCCGGGCCTGGGTTGGTTGAAAAGGAGAGGTAAAGCTGGGTGGCATCAGCTATCGGCCGGTCTCTACCCTTCACTTTTTAGGGAAGGTTATTGAACGGGCTGTGGCAAGGCAGCTCCAAGAACATATGGACTGCACCAGTTTCCTTGATCCCTCCCAGTCTGGGTTTCGGTCTGGGTACGGTACGGAGACGGCATTGGTGGCCTTGGTTGATGATCTCTGTCCGGCACTGGACCAGGGTCATCAGACCTTACTGGTCCTGCTAGACCTTTCGTCTGTGTTCGACACAGTTGATCATGAGGTGTTGGTGACTCGCCTGCGGGACCATGCCAGGATTGGCAGAATGGTCTTGGACTGATTTCATTCGTTCCTGGCCAGGAGAACTCACTGGTTGGTCTTGGGGGAGTGTACGTCTTCCCCCCAGGACCTCACGTGTGGAGTCCCGCAGGGTGCCATTCTGCACCCCTCTTGCTCAACATCTATATTCAGCCATTAGGGGAGATTGTGAGGGGTTTTTAGGGCATGCAGTGTCATCAGTATGCTGATGACACTCATCTCTACCTCTTCTTTTCCATTGACCGAGGCCATGCAGTCTCCTTATTTTCCCAGTGCTTGTCAAATGTGGGGGTTTGGATGAGGTTGAGCCATCTTGAATTGAATCCTGACAAGATGGAGGTGATGTTGGTGGGCGAGGGCTTGGGGAACCTGGGGGTGGTTGAATCTCCTCTTGTTGGGGGGGTTCGCCCTCCAATGGTCTTTCAAGTGCAGAGTCTGGGTGTGCTCATCGATTCACGGCTCAGCCTGGAATGTCAGGTTGTGGCTGTGGCGGGGAGTGCATTTCGGCACTTACATCTTGTCCGGCGGCCTCGGCCGTGTCTCAGACTCTGACCTCGTCACTGTCATCACCTCGAGGCTGAATTACTGAAATGCACTCTACGTGGGGCTTCCCAAGAAGCTGGTCTTACGAGGGCGGGTCGCAGAGAGCATATGACACCAGTGCTCCGGGCTCTGCACTGGCTGCATATAAAGCACCGGGCCAGGTTCAAGGTGCTGGTTTTAACCTTTAAAGCCCTTCACGGCCTGGGCTCTGCTTACCTGCGGGACTGCCTCACTCCCCATGTGCCCGTGTGACCCTTGAGATCGTCCGTGGGAGCCTTTTTGGAGGTCCCCCGGGCAAGACGGGTGGCTACCGATGTTAGATCTTTTTCAGTGGCTGCCCCTGTGCTGTGGAATTCGCTCCCAGAGGAGGCTTGGTTGACTCCCACTCTCCCGCTATTTTGGCATGTATGTAAAACCTGACTATTCTGTCAGGCTTTTGGTGAGGGGTGGGGGAGAGGGTTCCCCACATATTGTATTTTTAAATTGTTTTTAAATTTCTTTATTGTTTTATTGGTTGTTGTTCACCGCCTTGGGCCGCCCTGTGGGCAGGAGTGCCAGGATATAATTTTTAAATAAATAAATAAATAAATAAATAAATATTGGTGGCAACACACACCAAATCCCCTCACGATCTCCCCCAAGGACTGAATATATACATTCAACAATAAAGGAGACAGGATTGAACCTTGTGAAATGCCACAGTATAGGGCCTGGGGGCTAGATAGGGCCTTGGCCCTCTCCTCTTCTCGATCTATACCTCATCCTTAGGCAAACTCATTGCCTTCCATGGCTTCCAATACCACCTCTATGCTGATGACACTCAACTCTATCTCTCTACTCCCTCTCTCTCTCCCTCTGTTCAAGCTCGTCTCATCAACTGTCTCTCTGACATCTCTACCTGGATGTCTCAACGTCAACTCAAACTCAACATGGCTAAAACTGAACTCCTTATCTTCCCCCCTCATCCTTCCTCTCCTTCCTCACTGTCAATAACTATTGATGGAGTCACCATCCTGCCTGTCCCCCAAGCCCGTAGCCTAGGCTTCATCTTTGACTCAGCCCTTTCTTTTAAACCCTACATTGACTCTGTTGCTAAATCCTGTCGCTTCTCCCTCCATAACATTGCTAAGATTCGCCCTTTTCTCTCTGTCTCGTCTGCCAAAACTCTTGTTCATGCTCTGGTCATCTCTCGCCTCGATTACTGTAACCTCCTTCTCACTGGCCTTCCCCGGTCTCACCTTTCTCCCCTCATCTCTGTCCAAAACTCTGCTGCCAGGGTCATCTACCTCGCCAGTCGCTTCGACCATGTGCAGCCCCTCCTCTCTTCGCTTCACTGGCTTCCCCTTCCTGAACGAATCCTGCACAAGCTCCTAGTCTTCACCTATAAAGCTCTTCACAACCTTGCTCCCCCCTACCTCTCTGCACTTATCGCCCTCCATACTCCAGCCCGTGCACTTCGCTCCTCCTCTGTCCCTTCTCTCACCCTTCCACGCCTTCCCTGCTCCCCTAAGCGCCTTCGTCCCTTCTCACTTGCTGCCCCCCATGCCTGGAACTCCCTCCCTGTCCACATCCGCCTTGCCCCCTCCCTTCATACCTTCAAATCTCTCCTTAAAACTCACCTCTTTCGCTCTGCTCTGTCTGACTCTTTATCCTGCTGAGCCACTATTCCTATACCTACGATCGGTTTACCCTTATCCTTGCAACATGGACCTGCCTGCTGTCATTCTCATCGTAACCAAGCCAAGTACGTGCACTTGAGACCTCGCATCTTCATGAATGTTAGACCCCTTGTCTCTCCCTCTGTTCCCCTTCCTATGTCTCTCCCCCAGCTCCTGTCGCTCAGATTGTAAGCCCTAGGGGCAGGGACCGTGTCTATTTTATTACTTTGTAAAGTGCCATGTACACTGCTGGCGCTATATAAATGTTTGTTAATAATAATAATAATAATAGATGTTTCTGCCCCCAGGACAACCCTCTGGGTCCTCCCCAAGAGGAAAGAATGGAACCAGCCAAGGACAGTCCCATCCAGACCCCCCAGGTCACACAGCCATCTCAGAAGCAGCCCATGGTCCACTGTATCAAATGTGGCCGAGGGATCTAGCTGGACCAGTAATGTCGAATGCCGTCTATTTAAAAATCACAGCTAGACCACCTCTCTGGCCCCTGGCACAAGGCCGATGATGCACAGTATACCCACCTGGAATGAGATTAGCCAAAATAGGACCCGCCACCTCGTCCAGTCAGGTCTCCGTTATACATGCAAGGTCCACTGCCCCATCCAGGATCAAATCCTGGATTATTGGGACCTTATTAATGGCGGACTTTGCATTCAAAAGCATTAGTCCCCCGCCGAGCAACCCTGGACCCAACTTTCCTGGACTCTCAGGTAGTGGACAGACTCTCTGAAGTCACACAAGGACCCTAAAGACCCTGGGCACCTGAGCCCTAGACCATACCGTCCACGACCCAAGACGACCCCATGGCCATCTCCTCCCCCATCCACATCGTCCTGACCCCCTTCCATAGGCTGCTCCCCCAGAGGCTCCCACCCCCTACCTCTACCCCCCAATCCCCCCTCCCCCCTCATACCTGAACCTCCCCCTCTCACAGGGAGGCTCTCCCCAACCCCCTGTTGAAATCCCCATTCTCTCACCATGGAGGAAAACCTCCCCCCATCCATTCCCCCATCCAACCGGACATCCCACTGCCACCAGCAGTCAGCACGGGACATATTAACCCACCCACCCTCCTCCTGCCCTTGGGCATCAGGCATAATTGCCATCAGATGGTCCCTCCCCGCACCTTCCCCTGCTGCCCCCAGTGGTTGGTGCTTGGGGCCTCTTACCCCCCTACCCCTCACACCCACAAGAACACAACCCACTCTACTCCATTCCCCTCCCCCCTAAGCTCCAACAATGCGAATCACAAAAATAATAACCCCCTAAGTCCCCTGGGGTCCCCGAAGGGCCCCAAAGGACTGCACCCTTTGGCCGTGGCCTTTCAACTTGCGGCCTGCAGCAAAGCTGCAGGCGGTTCCCTTTAATGTCCCCCCAAGAAACTTCTGGGTGCAGGTGGCGGGGGGGGGGATTAAGCCAGAGCACCCAGCCTGGAATGCATTACCATCTGCATTCTTCTTCTGGCCAGGGTGACTAGTAATTCAGACTTTATTTTAGTGATAGTCGACAAGTATCCTCCTGTTACATCTGGCCACTCATCCTCTTTGCACAACAGCTGATTCCTCAAGGCTAATAGTGGTTCTGATACCAAACATTTCCGGCTATCCTCCGCCAACCCGGGACCCCATCTGCGGAGCCTACTGCACCTAATAGTAACTGAATCGAGCACTGGGTTAGATTCACAGGGGTCTATACATTTTGTGTTCAGAGATTCAATCATAACTGGTTGATGGTCACTAGTGCCCTGGGCCAGAACTACAAAATTAGTCCACCTGGACACCTGGCTCTCGGGGACACAGATATAATCCACCACACTTGCACCAGTCCTTGCAAGATAGGTATAACTCTCCCCTTCGACCCTACCAGTTGTTCCATTAAGTAATTTCCAGTTTATCTTATAAAGGAATTGTAGAAATTGGAGACCATTTTAATTCAAATTGGAATTAGTACCGTTTCGAAACAAAAAACCAGTCCTCCACGTCAAGACTCAACCTATGGTTTATTACCCTATCTTCATTGCCAATGCGTGTATTTATATCCCCTAACAGTATTATAACTGCCTCTGGCAAATTGTTTTCCAACTGTATAATATATTCTAATAAGGACCAAAAGGTAGTTCGAGCCTGGGCCCACACCGATGGAGGTAAATAAATATGTATCACAATTGCTACAAACTGTTTCCCCACAAGCTTTGTTACCAGGACATATTCCGGAGTATTTTCCAGTTTTTTACATTTGACCAACAATCCCAAATTTATAAGTGTAGCGAGCATTCCTGAAGGCCTTCCCTTCAACTTATCCTTCTTTGCCGGGGTACACAACATTTTGAAACCTGGCAAAGATAATTCCCTAGTATTATCCTGCCAGGTTTCTTGCAAGCAGATTATTCCCTTCCCAGTAAATAATGTCTGGGCATCTCCCGAAAGACAGTTCCCCCAGCCAGCCACATTTCAAGACATTACTGAAAGTTTACCGTCTAATCTTTGTGGCTCCCCCGGTAGTCAAGTCTGCATAGGATGTCTATTTAACCCTGTGGCCCCTTCAACTCCTTCATCAGCTGCTAACATCAAATTTGCAGTCCCAGGTGTATCGCATTGGATCAGTACAGTCTGAGTAATATTCTCTTGGTTTTCCTCTATCTCCTGATTTTCCCCTATCTCCTGATCATCTACCCTCTCCCCACTAAAATTTCCAGTCTGCTGCTCTAATACTAATACTGCCTCATTCTTTTGACTCCCTTATCCTTCCAATTCACTTCTAATTGGAGGTCCTACCTCATCTAGATCCTCACCTACACCGCCGACATCCCTCAAACTGGATGGCCCTATATCCCCTAAAGTCTCCCTCCTCACTCCAGCTGTGTTGACCACCTCCTGGGCTCCTGCCTGCACGTCTTGCAAGTCCCTCTTGCTACTATCTTTCAACAATATACCCATTGGGTTGTGAATGTCAGAATGGATATTAGCCCCTTCAGTAAGTTAAATCGGGGGGTGTGTGGGTTATTTCCAACAACTCCAATCTGCCTAATACCTTTCATTCTCCAAAGATATTTCTCTTTCCTCTCCTGCTTGTGGCTCATAGATGGCTCTATCTTGTAATCACACTCAGCTCCATGGCTGCTGGTCATTAACTTAACCAGGAGCTCATGTAAATTTGCCATCCTTTTTAGAATGGCATTCTGGATTTGCAACGGCATCTGTCTATACGCCTCCACTGTCTCATATTCCTCCATCAGAAGAGAATCTCCTTGCCTCTGGGAGGAATTCCATGGCTTCTAAACCCGCCCCCTGAGAAGATACAGTACTGGCTGGGCTATAATCCAATGAAACATCTCCGTTGCTTCTAGATTCGGGGGTGCTCTGGGGCTTTTCACGGCAAGGTTTCTTCCTTCTCGCCTGTACTTCTACCCCTGACCTTATACATTCATTCCTCCCCCTCTGGGGGGAATGACTCCTTTCAAACTTTTGATAACTTTTGGCCAAAAATATGGCCTGCCTCTTGGGGGTCTGCCTCCACTCCCATATCGTTGAGGCCAAGTCTAGTGAATCAAAGTGAATCCTAAGTCCCATGCCTGATCTCATTAATATTATTATGGTCAATCTCCTTAATATTCCTGCTCGTAATAGGCAGATGTAATAAAATTTTAAGATGTTTGGTCACTTCACGCAGAACCGAACATAAAGGTAATCTACCATTTAGAAGCAGCCGGACATTAATAATTAAATTGGAAGGTTCCAAACGATAATGGTCAAGTCCTTCCTTGCGGTTCTGGCTCACCCCCCAAAATTCCCCTTCATCAGATACTGATTTCATCTTTTTATTTAAGTCCACTAAGTGCCCCTTCATCCAGTTGCATCTTGTTTCATTGAGGACATTTTTTAGGGAAGCTATAATGTCGTCCATCTTGACTGCTAATAAATTTAACCTGGTAAATATAAATTTTACCATAGTAACAGTCATGGTGACATGATCATCTAACAAAGCAGCTGTAGGGGCGTCTCCTGTTTGATTAATGTCCTTCTTCCCAAACACAAATGGTGATGTCCCATCACTCCCACCCTCCACTTCTATCAGTCTCCTATGACTAAACTTATCCTCCACTGGGGGGGGGGGCTAGGAGGAAACTTCTAGGGGCGACAAAATATCATATCTATTCTTTAAGGGAATGTCAAAGCTCTCCCTGGGTTTGGGCTTACCCATTTCCCCAAAATAGGTATCAATCTTCCTAAATTTAAGTGGCAGGTAGCCAAATTCAATCATCCTATGACCTCTCTTATTTCATGATTTCATAATAAAGTTGCACGAACGTAACCACCGTCAGAATTTACAGCAGTCTGGAAAACTGCCCAACTAATTATACACCTTTTAAACAGCAGGATTCAATAAATTAAAGACATATGAGGCCAAGCTCAGTCCATAACAGATGGGGGGCAGAGACCCTTACTCCTCGGCTACAAAAACCTGAACGGGAACTTGGATGAAATCGACACCCCTTCAAAAAGAGTGCTGACTGATATCAATCCAGACTATATAATATAAATCCTGTCCCAGCACAAATTAAAGGATAGTCGTAACACAGTACCTCAGTTGAATATCAGACACATAGATGGCCTCCTGTAAACCAAAACACATCCAACTGAGTACACCCGGTGCCTCTATGGGGGTCGGGCAGCAGAGCCCAGAGCACCCTGTGCCCTGCACATGCCTAAAGCCGCGCCGCACCATGGCGAGTGCCCGCAGCGTGGGTGCTCTCCATGCTGGATCTTCAAGCCACCGGGCAGGGCAGCCGTTCAATCCGCATGCCTCCTCAGCAGGGTCACTCGTGGGTGGGAAGTTCAGGTAAATCAGTCACAAGCAACTCACAAAACCCCGCAATACAAATCCCTCTAGTTTGGGCTAGGCCAGCCCTCTTGCAGAGTCACTATAGGGCAGAGGACTTTCAAAAGCCGCTGCCTCGAGGAGCACGCTCTCCTTCGGGTAACTCTGCTCTCTGTCCAGGTCCTCTCTGCGCTGTTTCTTCAAGCCCCCAGGTGGGCGAGTCGTCCAATCCGCACGCCTCTTCAGCCGGGTCACTCGTGGGTGGGAAGTTCAGGTAGATCAGTCATAAGCAGCTCACAAAACCCCGCAATACAAATTCCTCTAGTTTGGGCAAGGCCAGCCCTCTCACAGAGTCGCTATAGGGCAGCTGACTTCCAAAAGCCCCTGTCTCGTGGAGCATGCTCTCCTCGGGTAACTCCACTCTCCGTCCAGGTGCTCTCCAAGTCCCCGGGTGGGGCAGCCATCCAATCCGCACGCCGCCTCAGCCGGGTCACTCGTGGGTGGGAAGTTCAGGTAGATCAGTCACAAGCAGCTCACAAAACCCCGCAATAAAAATCCCTCTAGTTTGGGATAGGCCAATCCTCTCGCAGAGTCACTAAAGGGCAGAGGACTTCCAAAAGCCTCTGCCTCGAGGAGAACACTCTCCTTCAGGTAACTCCGCTCTCTGTCAAGATGCTCTCCGTGCTGGGTATTCAAGCGCCCAGGCGGGGGAGTCGTCCAATCCGCAAGCCTCTTCAGCCAGGTCACTCGTGGGTGGGAAGTTCAGGTAGATCAGTCGCAAGCAGCTCACAAAACCCCGCAATACAAATCCCTCTAGTTTGAGATAGGCCAATCCTCTCTCAGAGTCACTAAAGGGAAGCGGACTTCCAAAAGACCCTGTCTCGTGGAGCATGCTCTCCGTCAGGTAACTCCGCTCTCTGTCCAGGTGCTCTGCGCACTGGGTCTTCAAGCCCCTGGGCGGGGGAGCTGCCCAATCCGCACGCCTCCTCAGTCGGGTCACTCATGGGTCGGATGTTCAGGTAGATCAGTCATAAGCAGCTCACAAAACCCCACAATACAAATCCCTCTAGTTTGGGCTAGACCAGCCCTCTCTCAGAGTCACTATAGGGCTGCGGACTTCCAAAAGGTCCTGGATCACATTCTCCCTCAGGCAACTCTGCTCTCCATCTAGGTGCTCTCCACGCTGGGTCTGCAGACATCCAATCTGCACGCCTCCTCAGCCGGGCACTCGTGGGTGGGAAGTTCAGGTAGATTTATTTATTTATTTATTTATTTATTTTTCCAAATTTATACCCCACCCCCTCCTGCAACGCAGCTCGGGGCGGCTTCCAACAGTCAACAATAAAACATTAAAATTCCTTTTAAAATATTAAATATAAAATGTACCATATAAAACAGGGCTAGAAAAATAAGAAATAAATAAATGGGTGGGGGCCGCTCCGGGGCGTGAAGGGCGAGGCGGTCCCTAAGGTATGAGGGGCCAAGACCGTATAGGGCTTTGTAGATCATCACTAGGACCTTGAACTTGGCCCGGCACACTATCGGCAGCCAGTGCAGAGCTCGGAGCACC
>QEPC01006065.1:216789-252943 GCA_003113815.1 Sphenodon punctatus | reverse complement strand
TCCTTCCTCGCCGTCCTCACAGCCTCAACATAGGACCGCAAATGGGCCCTATGGAGAAGACGATCGGAGTCAGATCGAGTCCGACGCCAGCGTCGCTCTAGCCTCCTGCCTACATGCTTCATACACCGCAGCCCCTCAGTAAACCAAGGGGTCCTGCAGTGACGAGACCAAGGCAATCCCGAATACGAAGTCCACGCCATCTTAGACTCTCAGATTTTGGGTTCTCGTTTGTTTTATCTTATAGATTGGAAGGGTTATGGGCCCTCGGAACGCTCTTGGGAACCGGCCATGAACATCCATGCCCCCTGACTTATTCAATTGTTTCATGTTCGCCACCCCTCGAAACCTGGTCTTCGTTCCCTGGTGGGGGGAGGAGGGGGGCTTGGACGGGGGGGTACTGTCAGGGACCACGGGGCGGGGCGGCGGTGGGGGGCTCGGCGGCAGGTGGCTGAGGCGGCTGTCGGGCTTGCGGGAGGTGTCGGGGATGCCGCGGTGGGGGCGGATCCACGCTGCGGTTCCTGGACGCTCCTGGCCCCGCCCCGCCCTAAGTGGAATACAGAGGCAGACTTGCCGGCAGCTGGGGGACCCGCCCCAGACTCACCTGGGGGCAATCAAGACAGGCCTATAAAAGACTCCGGCGGAGGCAGTAGCCCCGCCAGTAATCACTTGTGAGAAGCTGGCCCCCTGAGCAACTGTGTACCTGTGTATCCTGAGCTGCCTGAGTGTTGAGTGGAGCGTGCCTGAACCCCGTGTATCCCTTCCCTGGAGTGTTTGTGTGGAGTGAGTGAGTAGCGTGCTAGTATTGTAGTGTTATTTCCTGAACTGTAGTGCCTTGTGAGTCTTCGGTGGTGGTTACCAATCCCGTCTCTTCCCTGCTGACTCAAGCCCTCCACTCTCTGCCCTTGCATAGTAGCCCTTTTCCTTCACACCATCCTGCCCCCTGAGCTCCCTCCCTTCCCCCCTCTCCAGTTCCCTTGTGGGAACCCCCCCCTTGCTCCCTTGATCCGCACCTTCCCCCCTGCACCCGGTGTCCTGGGCCCGAGAAGCTCCCCGAACGTGTGGCTCCCCCCCTGTGTTGTCTTTGTTTATAGGGGCAATTGGCTCTCTCTCTGTCCCAATGACAAAACGGGTTGCCCTCCTGTGCTGAGGGAAAGCCCACCCAACACCCTGAGGGACGTTTTTTCCCAGATAGAAACTCCTTGGAGAGAGAGAGCCACCCCTAGTGTGTGTGTTTACTCGGAGAGCTTACAGGAGGGTTTACCTCGGGCCCTTCCTCGCCCTTTCCTGCCCCTTAAGGTGGGACCCCCCTTAATTCCTGTACCCCTCTCCTTTCCCTTAGAGATACCCTTTCCCCGTGACAATCACATGTATAGAAGAGGATGAGAGCCGAACTTCTTGGAGAAATTTTCCATACTCAAAACAAAGTATAAAACATTGATAAATAATAAAAAGGGACAGCATGAAGTGACCCAATGGGAGAAATTATATCTTGAGGTGCAGGAAAATGACTCCGGATGTTTCTGGAGGATAATTAATGTAGCCCCTAAGAGCTATACGGTGGGAAATGCAGATTTGATACCCAGTGATAGGTGGGAGTTTCCGATCACCTAGAATATGTTATTCCCTTCTCAATCCATGAAACTCCTAAATGGCTGTCGGTCGAAGCCCAGACAGTGTCGAAATTAATTGAGAATTTAAAGAACTGCAAGGCGCCGGGACACAATTTAATTCCGGCTGAATATTTAAAGGCCACAAAAGACTGGTGGGTGCCTTTTCTGACAGCTTTATTCACATGGGTAAATGAAAATGGCCTAATTCCAGAGGGATGGTTGGTTGCTATAATTGTCCCAATATACAAGAAAGGTGCAAGGGGTGACTCTTCAAACTATCGCCTTATTAGTCTCCTCAGCATCATTGGGAAGTTATACGCCAAATTATTGGCAGATATTTTCACAAATTGGCTTCAGGATGAAAAAATTATCTCTCCAGAACAGACTGGGTTCCAGAGGGGCCATTCAACAATAGACTGTGTGTTAATACTTTCCCTCTTGGAAGAAAAATATGTGATAAAAAATAAGAGGCTTTTTGCTGCATTTATAGACTTAAAGGTTGCATCGACTGCCTCTCTGATATCTCCGCCTGGATGTCCCGACGCCAACTCAAACTGAACATGGCCAAGACTGAACTCCTCATTTTTCCTCCCTCCCCCTCCTCTCCCTCTGACCTGACCGTCTGCATTGACGGGGTCACCATCCGTCCTGTTCTCCGTGCCCGCAGCTTGGGCTTCATTTTTGACACGCACCTCTCCTTTAAACCTTACATTGACTCTGTGGCCAAATCCTGCCGATTCGCTCTCCTCAACATTGCCCGCATTCGCCCCTTTCTATCTGTCTCCTCGGCCAAAATCCTTGTTCATGCCATGGTTATCTCTCGCCTCGACTACTGCAACCTCCTCCTTGCTGGCCTCCCTCGCTCCCACCTGTCCCCCCTTGTGGCGATCCAAAACTCTGCCGCCAAGGTCATTCACTCTGCCCGTCGCTTCGACCATGTGACGCCTCTCCTCCTCTCCCTTCACTGGCTCCCCCTTCCGGAACGTATCCTGTTCAAACTCCTGGTTTTCACGTTCAAATCGCTCCATGACCAAGCTCCCCCTTACCTCTCGGACCTAATCGCCCTACGCGCTCCTGCGCGCGCTCTCCGCTCTTCCGCTGTCCCCTCCCTCGCTCTCCCTCGCTTCTCCTGCTCGCCCAACCGCCTTCGTCCCTTCTCCCTCGCTGCCCCGCATGCCTGGAACTCCCTCCCTGCCGACGTCCGCCTCGCCTCCTCCCTCCGCTCCTTCAAATCCCTCCTCAAGACCCACCTTTTCCATGCTGCCTTTCCCAATGCCCTCTAGTCTTTCCCCTTGCTCTTACTGTCGGCCCTCCTCTGCTGACTGCTGCTACCGACCACCTTGTAACCAAGCCAAGTACACGCGCCTGAGACTTCGCATCCGCCTGAATGTTTGTTTGTCTTCTCCCATGTCTCTCCCGCTGTCCCCTCTCCTTGTCTCCCCCTCCTTGTCTTTTAGATTGTAAGCCACAGGTAGGGACCGCAGCTGATTATATGTTCTGTACAGCGCCAGGTTGTTACTGGCGCTTTATAAATGTTTAATAATAATAATAATAATAATTTGACTCTATTGATAGAGTTTGTTTGTGGAAAAAATTAGAAAGGACCTATATTGACCGTAGACTTCTCTACCTCATAATGGTCCTTCATTCTCATAATGTACTGAGAGTCAAGACAAATTTTGCAGAACAATTAACCAACGAGATCCCTTCCCGCAATGGCATAAGACAGGGATGTATCTTGACTCCAAGCTTGTTTAATTTTTTTCTAAATGATCTAGTCTCAAATGTCTCGGCACCGGTTCCCCCCCCCCCCCAAGACTAGCTGATCAAGCGGTTGGGGCCCTCTTATATGCTGACGATGCTATCATTTTATACCAGACAAAGGTTGGTATGGATAAACAGCTAAAGCAATTGATGAAATATTGCTTGTCAAATAATTTACATCTTAATTTTGACAAAACCAAGATAATGGTTTTTGGCAAGGGTAGGAAGAAGTTTCGTTGGAGGGTAGGGGCTGAAATAATCAAACAAGTTGACTGCTATAAATATCTTGGTATTACGTTTAGCAACTCAGGTAGTTGGGAACGCCAGGCCAAATTGGCCTTAAACCGAGCCACAGGCACAGCCATTGCTATTTTAAATTATTTTTCAAGGAAGGGAGTTGGTAAAGTGGTGATGGCAGTAAAAGTTTTTGATGCTAGGGCTGCTTCCCATCTATTATATGGTGCCTCAATTTGGGCAGTCATTCGTCCATTCAACTTAGACAAAGTTCAATCTACTTTTATGAGGAAACTTTTCCAATTACCAATGGGAATAGTCTCAGCTGCTCTTAGGCTGGAATCGGGGCAACTTAATTGGAACAGGAGAGTCCTGAAGTATGCCCTGTCATTATGGCTTCGTGTGGAAATTTTTCCACAACTAGGACTGTTCCCCCCGCTTGCCAAGGACTCTTTCGTTTTCTCATCGTCTCTTGTGATTAGGGAGTGCATAGCTAAATTAGGGTTCTCTGCATCATAATTACAAAGAAAAGGGCCCATTGTAGCTAAATCAGAAATATACGGAAGGATTAACGATATAGCATGGCAGGAGGACATAAGCAAAATAAATGCTAAACTCTCTTTAGGATTGTTTCCTGAGGTTTGTTCATCAGTGGCTTGGCAGACTGCTAGGTACTGGCAGGATAAACTGCCTTTAGCCCAGATGAAAATAATATTTTGGCTCGGTTAAATATACTCCCAACGAAGTTACTGGAAGGACATTGCGTAGGAATTCCTTTTGTAGATCAGTTATGTCCGTTTGACCAGCAGCACGTCGAAACAGTGTGCCACATTCTGATAGAGTGTCAGCTTTAAGATTACAGTATTTGCAGCCATTATTAGCCAGATACCCAGGTAGGTCTTCCTCAGAGCTCACAAAAATTCTTTTAGTAGATCAGTTTTCAGAAGTTTCTCATGCGGTAGCTGAGTTTTTGGTAAAATAATTTATTATCCGTGATTGCTTTATAAATTTTAAATTGTGCAATTTTTGCTAAAAGTTGGAAAGACAGAAGTACGTGTATGCTCATTCTTGGTTAAATTATCAGTGATACTGTTATTGTTTATTGTTGATTGCTTATTGTGACTGCACATAATTTATTTTTATTGTTTTGTACTGTTTGTTTAAAAGGGCTATGGATTTTGGCTACGTCCATTTTTAAAGTCTATCTATCTATCTATCTATCTATCTATCTATCTATCTATCTAAGTACCAAAGTAACTGAAATACTAAACATTAAGTACCCAAATAAATGAAGTGGTGAATTTTACAATGGTGCAAGGACCCAAACCCACACAGGAAGCCATGATGGCGCAGAGCAGAAAGCTGACTCTGCATGGCCAATACAACATTCTGATTGTGACTCCTTGCTGTCTGCTGAGGACAAGCCCCCTAACATCCAACATTTCTGATTGGCCTGTCATTGTTAGGGATGGGTGAACAGATCGCGGTTTGGGTTCAGTAATTCAGTTCCGCTGCATTCGTTTCGTCCGTTCGTTTCTCCCGTTCGGTTCGGCTGTGTTCAGTTCGTCAGTTCAGATACTTGGCTGTTCGGTGGTTTGGATCAAATGCTGAGTTCAGATTCAGTATTTGGTTCAGTCGGGATCAGTTAGGTCTTTCGTTTGGTGCAATCAGGAACTGAAAATGACATTTTGTTTTTGAAATAAAGGGAAAAAATGGAAAAACTTATTTCTGGCTATAACATTTTTATTTCTTATTATGTTTTGATGAAATTTATGTAGATTATACCCCAAATAGAGGAAACTATGTGGACCAAAATTCAGAATAATTAGGTAAATAAAATAAATTTCAGAAGCAATTGAATGTTGTGATTTTAAGAAAAACTCCATACACATTCATGGCTACAACTTCTTTATCTTGCATCCAATGTTCATGAAACTTGTGCATATTACATCCCTCCATATGCTTAATATTTCTGCCAATTTTAGGAAAGAGTGGATAAAGGGTCCCAAGGGTATAAGACATTAACCTGAAAATACATTTCCAGCTGTTACATTTTGATATTCCATTCTGTTTACAGGATATTTGACAGGAATGTATCAAATACCGTTCCTGCTATTTCAGCAAATGTACAGGAGATTTTGATAAAGGGAACCACTTCTGTTGGCCAATTTGCATCACAAACCGATCTTATACCACAGTGACATAAGAGAATCCCAGGCATAGGCCCCTTCTCTACATTTGTTGTACAGGCATATAAAATTGAGACCCTTTATAATATCTCTCTGATATTTGGCAGAGATGATCATGAAAGTGAAATATATAGTCCTGCCAAATTTCATGTACACTGGTTGGACTACAAAGATGTTATAATCAGACATACATTTATTTGTTAATTGCTTATACCACCAAGACCTTTTGTCCAATCCTTCTGAAATTTGGCAAAGATAGTTACTATGGGAAGGGGTATAAACTTAACATGTTTCACCTACATTAGATGTGAGGCAAAGAAGTTACAGCTAAGAATGTATATGTAGAATATTGCAAAATACAATAATGCAACTGCTTCTAAAATCGGATTCCTTTATCCAATTGTTTTGATATTTGGTGCACATAATGAGTTCTATTGAAGGTAGAGGCACCCCAAATTTCAGCCACATAGCTTAAAAAACAAAAAAGTTACAGCCGATAATGTGTTTTCCATTGAAACCAATGGAAATTCAATTCCGAACTCACCGAACGCATCCAAACCGAATGTTCGAATTCGAGTTCAGTTCGAACGTTCGGTTCGGTTGACCAAACTATTCGAGTTCGGTCTGAACTCTGAACTTCCGTATTCGAGTTCGGTTCGGTCGACCGAACTATTCGAGTTCGGTCCGAACTCCGAACTTCCGAACCGCGTTCACCCATCCCTAGTCATTGTTTTATAAGGCTCCCCTACTCCATGAGGGAACTTGATGGAGCAACACTTCTCCTTTCTTCTTGTTCCCAGCCTTGCTCTAGCCCTTGTTCCCAGCTTCCATCATTGACCCTGCTCTGTTCTGATCCCAGTCTGACCAACTCTGTCCCTACTCTGACTCCAGTCTGATTTGTCCTGTGCCTTGCCCCAGCCTCAATCCTGGACCCAGGCCTGCTTCCCCTGCTTGGAAGTATCGGACCTGGTCCTGGTACCATTTTTGGCGTTCATCCACACTTCAGATGCCCACTCCCCTTACAAATGATGAAAAATATGAACTTGGATGTTCATTTGTGGGAATGTTCAATGGAATTAATATGGGAATTATCTTCACAAATATGGATTGTCATATCTTAGCCCAACTTAGTGTTATTCTGTGACCTTGGGGAAATTCACTTAAATTCTTCATGCCCCAGTTTCCCTATTTCTACATACTAGGAGTGAGGCAAGGGACATTCCCTACCTAACATGCGTGCTGTGAGGTGAAACTCAATACCATCTGTACAGCATTCTGACACCTCTGGATGGAAAGTGGTATAGAAATGCAAGGTGTACTAGAAACAAGGGTTGACTCTAGGTTCATTCTCTATATGACTTTAGTCAACTTTGACACTTTTCCTGCTCTTAAGCTGATTTTTGACTTGCTCTGCCCTTGGTATGAGCTATGGAAGTATCCAAAAAATTCTAAGTTATACCCAGCTCCCCATGGATTAAGGGCTGGTTATGGAGGGTGAGAATAACTGGTGCCAGAATCTGGGTCCAGCACAGAAACCAGTTGTGAGCAGCTCACATCTGGTTTCTGTGTTTGATCCAAATTCTGGCACCAGTTATTCCCACCCTCCAGAACCAGCCCTTAATCCACGGAGAGCTGGGTATAAGAAAATCAAACCAGATCCTTCAGGTCCAGGGAAGCCTGGGACAGGGCAGAACCAGGGGGCTCTTTCCAGCTAGACCCCCCTTTCTTTATTCTTCCAAGCAAGCCCCTTCCTGAGAGTCTCAAGCCTCTTCCTCTCCATCTCGTGATTGGGAGTAGGGCCAGTCACCTTTCCTTGCTATTCCCCAATGCAGACCTGTATTCCACACCATATCAATGTGGGGATACACCTTCTATTGAGGGGCTACGCTAGGTAGTCCCTGTGAAGCCTGTTGTCCTGAAAGAGCACACCCTACCACACCTAGGGACTCCTTGTAAACTGGGACTATTCATAGGTTCTAAGATCTGAGTGTGGCCTCTTTGCATTAATGGAACTATAAGGAAAAGAGTGAACAAGGTCCAATGGATGCCATTAAAATATCCCCCAAAAGACATTTAAGGGTACAGTAATTTACAATGTTTTCAACAATATCCTTGTATTAAGTGCTTCATAAGTCTCTCACTGGCATAATGTATGTTTTCCTCCTTCTCTCTCTCCTTTTCCCAATAAAATAATTAATGTTATTATGCTTTCTATTCACCTGCTCACTGACTTCATATTTGGCATCTCCATCAATAAGTAATAGCTGCCTGGAGGTTTCAATTAGCTTTTAATGAAATGCTGTTCATTAATAAAACCCCAGGACAGTAAAACATATGCCGCTTTGTTCGCAGAAAAACAATGTGTGCCGCTTTCACACAGGAGAGATGCCTATTTTCAGTCAGCAGGCATGGTGTTTAATGAGACGTTTCCCAAACCATTAACCAATGTGAAGGAAATAGGGAGGATTGGGTGTCATTGTAGGTATTTCCTCTTCATTTTTCTTAACCTCTGGGTTTAATAGTACACCAGACCATTGCAAGTTTTTGTAAGATCAGGGCAGTTTTCCAACACTCCTCTCTAAAACAGAGTCTCATAGAGAATCTCTTCTTTTGTGTTCTTTATTCAACATTCCATCATTGTGACTGACAATCAACAGGCCTTCCCTCTTGTGTTTTTCTAGGAACTAGCCCCGATATTAGCCACACCACTATGGTACTTTGCATCTGGTGATGCTTCATTACTCAAACAAAAGTGAACTGTTCCAACCAGTATATTGCAAAATCTTCTGTGGTGTCAATCCCCTCACTGGGTTGTCAGCAACGCATTGCTATCTAGGCTCCCAGCCACATACCATGCATGACTAGAGTTGCCAACCCTCTGGGTTTCACCTGAAGACTCTGGGTGTCTTTAGGCATAATGTCAATGGGTGTCTGAATGTGTGTTTTGACCTTGATATGAACACCGGTTTGGCCCTGTAATCACCATGTGGCATTGCTTAGACACAAGTCCATTTGGGGGCAAATCGGTGTTTTGCTCGCCACCTGATCTCAGCACGAAAGCGGGCCACCTTGTTCCCCATATTGTACCTGCTAACATGCCATGGGATATCATTAGACACAACTTTAGCCACATGTTCAGCCAAAACACTCAAATTGTCCTTGTGATGCAATCGTGTTCACATTGTGTGTTCAACCAGTGGTCAAATTGGTGTTGGGATTGTTATGGTGCTTACACACAATAGCCAAACACGTGCTATGGGGTTTTAACCCCCAATCTTTGTTATGTCAAAGTCTCTGAGTGTAGCCCTCATTGCTCTGGGTCTGCCAGGGGCACTCCATAGAAATCAGGACTTGTAGAGCTGGCTACGTCAGAAAGAGGGCAGGCAATACAGTCTTTCCCAAGCACTTTCTGATGTGACCCCAACCAGTATGTAAGATCATGGTACTCTATAAGGGGCACTGATAGGAGGTGCAACCACAGAAGATGCCCTGGGGAGGCTACCGTGCCTTGGGCAGCCTTAACCCAGTGGGCAGCCAAACCATGCAATGCAGTGCATCATTATACCTGGGAAAAGTGCAAGGTCACATCACATAGCAGTTTTACCCAAGTGGAATAAGGCTGGCCAAGGCATGGCAGCCTGTGTAACACAGCCCCTACTGCCCCACCATGTGGTGAGCTCCATGGCAAGGCTGAGTGGCAGGTGCTATCAGCCATCATGCACTGCCGCATCAGGGGCAGGGGCAGGATTTTGGTTGGACTGGGGGAGGGAGGTGGTGCAGGTCCAGGTGCCCACTCATGTGGCTGGCATCTCAGCCTGCCCCATGGTGGGAACTCCAACAGTGGCTCAGCTGCCCGACTGCCTCATGGGTAGTGAGGATGCTGACCTCTGCCCAGCTCCCCATGCTGCTACCACAGTTTGGCAGCAGTAATTGACCACCATGGGGTCATGCAGGGATTAGGCTCTCCTGGCTCATGTGACTGCACTCAGGGTTTCATCAGAAACGGCTATGACAGTTCCTTTGTTGAATGTCATGTCATCACAATGCTGCAGGAGGCATGGAGTTATGCCAGAAAGGGTGTGACAGCCCCCTTTCCTCAACCAGTATGACCCCACACCCACCGGGAGAGATGGTAATCCTGTGACAAATTGTGAGGGTTGGCAATCATCCATTAGTCCTAAAAAGTTTGGGACCCGCTGAAGTACTGTAAATGGCTTGCGGATAAGTCTCATTTGCTTCACACCAGAAGCAGCCATTGGTGACTGCATGCACAGAGAATGCACATGCAGCTGTACAGGTCAATGCACAGTATATCAGAAGCATCCCTAATCTGTCTCCTGCCAAATCAATCACATGATGAAGGCCCTCAATACCTGACATAACCTGCACCGGATACCTCCTCATGGACCATGACTCCCAAAAAATCATGGTTAAACCCCTCCTCCCCCATCCCTCTGACCATGACTGATGCTTCACGGAGTACCCAGCTGGAACAAGGTCAGCCAAAATAGGCCCAGACTCAGTGTCCAGCCAGGTCTCTGTAATACACACGAGGTTGGCCACATAGTCCAGGATCAGCTCCTGGACAGTTGTAGATTTATTTGCAACTGACCATGTCTCTATGGTCATTGGAGGACTAGAATCTGAGCACAAGATAATGGTTGTATTTACATACTATATAGGCTCCATGTTAAAAAAAGTCAGTTTAAACTGCCAGCAGAGCTGTCCAACCCATGTTAATGTCTTCACAAAAATAGAAAAGGTAACATTGGGCTAATAGTTACTTGGAAAAGTCTGAAAGGGGGACTGAGTGTATTGTCATTCCCATAATCTTAGGTGTTAAGAAACCTTTATAAGCAGAAGTGAAAAACTATATATAGAATTCATGAGCCAGGCATAAAAGATTACTCTTCAGAATGGAACTTGCAGTGATGGAGGAACCCAGGACTATAAAAATCCATTTGCTGGCTCAAAAACATACTTGCCAGAGGTGAGCAGGTAAACAGATTTTTACAGCCCCAATCATAAGCACAAGATTTGTGATAAAATTATGAGAGCTGCCTATTCTGATGGGTAAGAATGGTTGCAAAACGTCCAGCAAAACATTTGCCTAACAGAAACAGTGTTTTCCTCAGGAAAAGGTCATTTTTGACAACATTTTGCATTAGAAACATTTCAGTTTGAGTCAAATCTACACACACACACGCCAAACTGAAATGTTCTTGTTGCTGGTGCACTTTGAGACATATTACCTTTTAGACAGCGAACAGGCCCAAAAGGGGAGAAAGTGACTGGAACCTTCTCTCCCATAATGCTGTAGGACTGCAGCCAAGACAAAAATATATCCATTCAACTTTACCCAAAATGAGTCAAAACTTTTTTCATTTGAGGCTAATCAGAATCAAGACTTCTCAGACAATCTCTTCCCCAGAAAATGTCTTTGTTTTTGGCCTTTTGTTCATTTTTCAGAAAATAAATGTTGAAAAAATTCACAGACAAGATTGCTCGGATTCAGACCGACTTTGATGCTGGGTTGATGGCAGTAGGGGACGAGCGCGGGGGGGTGGAGGGCCCGTCTGGTCCATCTTTGTGGGGAGAGTTTCGGGAAGTGACGCCGGCCGATGTGGTGGATGTCCTGGGGTCTGTGAGGGCCATGTGTTCTCAACTGGATCCGTGCCCGTCCTGGTTAATAAAAGCTTCCGGGGAGACGTTGGGGACGGTGCTGGCGAGGGTAGTGAATGCGTCCTTTCGGCAGGGGAGGTTGCCGCCCTGCCTTAAAGAGGCTGTGGTGCACCCCCTGCTGAAGAAACCATCGTTGGACGTAGATGCGCTCGCCAGCTACCGACCTGTCTCTAACCTTCCCTTTTTAGGGAAGGTTATTGAGCGGGCAGTGGCGCTCCAGCTCCAGGTTCATCTGGATAACATCGGGCTCCTTGACCCTTTTCAATCTGGGTTCCGCCCCGGCTATGGCACCGAGACGGCGTTGGTGGCCTTGGTGGACGACCTCCGCCGGGAGATGGATGCGGGATGTTCGACATTTCTCATCCTGCTCGATCTCTCGGCCGCTTTTGACACCGTGGACCATGGGCTGCTGTTGAGACGACTGCGTGACCGGGGGGGTCTGGACGGGACTGTTCTTGAATGGTTCCGTTCATTCCTCTCGGGGAGGAGCCAGCGGGTGGTGTTGGGGGAGGAAACATCGAGCCCCCGCGCCTTACCGTGTGGCGTTCCGCAGGGATCGATCTTGTCTCCATTATTATTTAACATCTATATGCAGCCCTTGGGGGAGGTCGTGAGAGGGTTCGGGGTGCGATGTCACCAGTATGCTGATGATACTCAGCTGTACCTCTCGTTTTCTACCGACCCAGACCCTGCTGTCTCGGTGCTATCCCAATGTTTGGAGGCCGTGGCGGATTGGATGCGGCGGAGCAGACTGAAGCTCAACCCAGATAAGACGGAGGTGATGGTGGTGGGGAGGGCGAAGGGGGTGGTGGCCCCCCTGATTGGGGGGGTTTGCCCCCCTGTAGCTCAGCAGGTCCGGAGTCTGGGGGTCATATTGGACGCAGACCTGCGGCTGGAGCGGCAGGTGGAGGCAGTCGCTAAGGCTGCCTTCCGCCAGCTTTATCTGGTACGTAGGCTGCGTCCGTATGTCTCTGGCCCGGACCTGGCCTCCCTCATCCATGCCTTCGTCACCTCGCGGCTCGACTACTGTAACGCGCTCTACGTGGGGCTTCCCTTGTTCTTGGCCCGGAGGCTGCAGCTGGTGCAGAATGCGGCGGCCCGTCTTCTTACGGGGACGGGTCGCCGGGAGCACATTACACCGGTGCTCCGAGCGCTGCACTGGCTGCCGATAGTGTGCCGGGCCAGGTTCAAGGTCCTAGTAATGATCTATAAAGCCCTATACGGCCTTGGCCCCTCTTACCTTAGGGACCGCCTCGCCCTTCGCGCCCCGGAACGACTCCTGCGGTCTGCCGGGGGTGCCCTCCTGGAGGTCCCCCGTGTTAAGCGGGGGGCCACGATGGAGCGGGCATTCTCGGTGGTAGGGCCGCGGCTGTGGAACTCCCTTCCGGAGGAAGCTCGCCTGGCCCCAAGCCTTTTAACATTTCGGCGGAACTGTAAGACCTGGCTGTTTGCCCAGGCCTTTGGGAGGGAGGGTGGGTAGGGAGGCTTTTAGTCCCCCACCCATTTATTTATTTTACATGTCTGGCCCTGTTTTATATTTTATATTTAATATTTAATTGTTTTAAAATGAATTTTAGTGTATTTTATTGTTTTTATTGTTGGAAGCCGCCCCGAGCTGTGTTGCAGGAGGGGCGGGGTACAAATCTGAAAAATAAATAAAATAAATAAAATAAACTATTAGAATCTCCACAGGACAGGAGCTCCATTTTTGAGAAGCTGTAGTTAGTCTCAGAAGTAAGGTTAGCACATTTCTAGGTTTTGACCCAGAGGATGGAATCAAATGAGATGATAGCCCACATTAGCTCTCTCTCTCTCTCCTTTTAATCTGACCCAAGACCTAAAGTCTTGGTGCTTACCCATTGCCTGACTGCCGTTGGGGACTGGACGCAGGTGAGCTGATTGAGGATGAATCTAGATAAGACTGAGGTGATGGTGGTTGGCCGGCCATGTGACCTGGGGGATGCAGGAACCCCTGTCATTGCTGGGGTCCAGCCTCCCTTGGTCACTCAGGTTCACAGCCTTGGTGTGCTCTTGGATCCACTGCTGAGCCTGGATTGCCTGGTTGCAGTGGTGGCCAAGAGTGCACTTTACCAACTTCATCTCGTAAGAAGGCTGCAACCTTTTTTTATCAGATCTGGATCTGGCTACTGCCATCCATGCCTTTGTAACCTCGAGGCTAGACTATGGCAATGCACTCTATGTGGGGCTGCCCTTGAAAACTGCTTGGAGGCTACAGGTGGTGCAGAATGTGACAGCCCGCCTTCTGCCAGGGGCAGGTCACCGGGAGCACATGACTCCAGTTCTCCAGTCTGCACTAACTGCCAATAGAGTTCTGGGCACAATTCAAGGTGCTGGTTTTAACCCAGAAAGTCCTAAATGACGTGGGCCCCATGTATCTTCCCTTATGTTCCATAGTGGCCTCTGAGCTCATCCAAGGGCACCTTCTTGCAGGTACCAACTGGCAGAGAAGTTTTTACCACAAAGGTATGCAGAGAGGTGTTCTCGGTTGCTGCCCCACCAAGGACTCCCTCCCCATGGAGGTCTGTCTGTACCCAAACCTGCTCATTTTCCTGAACCTCCTTGTTTAACCAGGCATTTGGCAGGCAGGGTTAAGGGTGGATAAGATTGGGTGGTAGGGTTTAGGGAGGAAGTTTGGAGGGTAGGGAGTGTTGGGGTGGGTAGGAATAGAGATTGGGTGGGAGGTTGTTGGGGGGTGGTTGGTCTGGGTAGGTTTTTTTTTGTAAATTGTATTTAAATGTTTTTAAATTATATGTTATATTTTTGTAAGCTGCCCTGAGCCTTCGGAGAAGAGTGGGGTAAAATGTTAATAATTAAAAATTAGCCTTCACCAGTCAAATTCCCACATGTCCGTCTATTAGGTGTTCACAACGTGGCCTCCACATGGTCACCACAGAGCCATCACCCACAGCAGAGTCCAGGGACATTGCGTGCCCACCTTGTGGACAAGTTAGGGCTCATGAATGCCCATGTGTCTGTGTCTTGCCAAATACATTTGCCTGCATCCTCATCTGAGAAGCAGGAGTGGTAGCAATCTCCCTCATGGCTGCCTCTCAGCTCAGAGGTGCACTAAAAATCTCCCTCCCTCAGCAGCCTCCCTCTTCCACAGCCTGTCAGCCGAGAAGTGGAGAGGATGACTGCAGTAGGAGGGAGATCTCTAAGCATGCCTCTCAGCAGAGAGACAGTCACGGGGAAGGAGATCACTAGCACTACTTGTGAAAGCTGCTGTAAACACATGGAATATGGGCAGGGGGTGGCCTGTTTATTAGGCTGGATATGCTAAACATTTGATTTGGGGCTGCATGGAGGCTCCACAGGCTGAACACGGTCTCCATTGGGCTATCATCTTGTTTGATCCCACCCAGAGTCTCCAGGAGGCTCCAGAGGAAGTCCCAATTTCTCCAAGTCAGCCAGGGGCTCCCCTAGTTACCCAGAGAAATTGGGGCTTCTGAGGGCCAGAGGCAGAAGTGGATGGTCATGTCAGAAGGTCTTCTTGGCAGTAATGAGATTTTTTTTGACAGAGCAGAAAGAATTAAATTCATGTTTTCACACTCTCAATCCCCTGCACAAAAAGTTCAAGCATCAAGTGGGGTTTGTTGGGGGTTGGGGAAGGGGGCTACACAGAACAGAATACAACAGAATGAGACTCCTTTTCCATTTTTTCTGTGCTGTTTGATACTGGAATAAAGGATGTGACCCAGTGAACCACATTAAAAAGAATGTTTAGTCACTGGTTCTGCATAACTGCAGATACGATGGCCAGTTACACAATCCATCCTGCACTGAGACCTCTAACACAAAAATAAGAGCATTGTATCTTCAACTACATATCCAGTGTCAGTTTGACCTTAATATATGACTTCCAGATTGGATCTGAATTCTTTTTTTCCCTTCATCATGTTGGATATAAAGTGTGCAATCAAGAAAAACCCAGGAAGTACCTGAAATAGCAAAGAGAAAAAGATGATGGGAGAAAATCATCAGCTTCTACTGCAAATAATTTATTTTTCACTAGAGGGAGCTCATAAACTATTCACTAGCGTTCTGAATTTCAGAGCTAAAAAAAGCCAGCGGTCTATATTTTTCCATATGGGATTCTGTGTCTCAGGGTGTTTTCAGATGTTACGAGATCAGTCAACCACAGTGAACCACACACAAACCCACGGTGGGGCCAAAGGGCCCTGAACGTCTGTTCAACGGTCGGCAGATGTTCACCACAGACAATCCCCAGCACGGGACAAAACTAATCACCCTTCCGGAGCTCTGGCCTGGACCATCTCTGAAAGGGTGGTCAAAGCAATTCCCACCGGGAAACAATGAAATGTAACGTCTGAACGGCAATCACAGCCGGAATCAAGCAAAACAATTCCCAGCCAGGGACAAAGCACGCAGCGTCGCTGCAAGGCATTGAGCAACAACACAGGGCGGGGAGGGAGATTTAAAGGACACCTGGCAGCAGGGGGACGTGGCGGGATGGAGCGAGGCAGAAGGGAGAGAAGAGCAGAGGGTGAGTGAGCAAGGGAGGAGGCGGAGGAGGTGGAGGAGGCACAGGTGGAGGAGGTGGTTGTGCTGCGCATGGAGACAGTGGAGGGAGAGCAGCAGCGGCAGCCAGGAAAGGCCACCCCAGAGCCAGCAACCAGTCTGGGGGATGAGGCACCCCAGAAGTGGGTAAGGGGAGTGAGGGGGGTGCAGCGGCACAGGGGCACCAAGGGGGGTGGGCTGGCCGGCCAGCCGGCAGGTAGGAGAAAAGGGGGGAGGGCCGCAGAGAAGCCCCAGCCAGTCCCCGTACTGGGAGGAGCCGGGNCACACACACCCCTTACGACCCACAGACAAGGAAATGAGCCTTGGAGCCCAAGCCCCCAGAGGAGATGGGAGGAGGAGGAGGAGGAGGATCAGGACCAGGAGGGCCCATGCAGGAGACGGCCATACCACCGAGGGGGGCAATGGGGGCACAGGGAAACCCAGGACTTCATCAGGATCTGGGGGACCCTGGAGAACCAACTGGAGCTAGCGATCAACCAGAGGAATGAGCACGTGTACCAGGAGATTGTGCGGGACATGGAGGCAGCGGGTCACCACAGGACAGTGGCCCAGTGCCGATCAAAGGTGAAGGAGCTCAAGAGGGGGTACAAGACCATCAAAGACAACAACCAGTGGTCCGGCCATGGAGCCTGGACCACCCCCTCCTATGATGCCCTGGACCGCATCCTCCACATGAAGGGTTCCATAGTCGCTCTGTGGCTCGTAGGGAGCGCTGTGGTCCAGGGCATGGAATGGGCAGAGGTACCCCCTCCCCTCACCACTCTGCTAGAAGGCACCAGCTCCAGGGGCCCCACCCCCCAGGAGGAACGGTCCAGGACCTCGGGAACCAGCAGGCCCCCCTCATGCACCAGACCAGAGATCCCCCACCCAGTCCCCATACTGGGAGGAGCTGAGGCTGACACACCGGTTGACCTCAGCCAGGGGACACAGGGGGACCCCAGTAACACAGAGGGACAGGCCTTGGAGAGCTCCGAGACAGACATCGAGGGTAAACCAGTGGGTAGGAGAGGAGATGGCTTGGCGGGGATGGGCCAAGGGAGGAAGGGGGGCACACCAGGCATGGGGCCTCCCCCAGCAACCCCTGACACCCCAGACCATGGAAAGGGAGCCAGGGCGCCACCAGGGTACATGTTCAGCCCACCCCCACCCACCTCCTGCCATATCTGCACAGGTCACGGAATGCCCTGGCACCTGCGACAGGCTGGAGAGAGGGACGGTGGTGAGCAGCCCCAGGAGCATCCAGAGGACCCAGGTGAGGAAACTCGGCAAGTGGGGGGGAAGAGGAGGCCGGGGTAGGCCGGACAGGGGAACCGTCCCATGAGGTGCAGGGGAGGGGGGGCAGGGTGCAGGGAAACTATGGGGGAGAGCACCGGCTGGCCCTTCGAAGGGGGTTGGGGCCTCATGACCCCCCAGCCATGGCACAGGATGGGGGGCGGGTGGCTGGGGCACCTAACCAACCCCTTCTGTGTACCCCAACAGGGCAACCCGATGGGTACCAGCAAGCCAGCCCTGTGCCCCCGGCACAGCGGATGAGGGAGCACCATGCACGGGTACTTTGCCAGAGGGAGGAGCAGGCGGAGGACATAGTCTGCACCACCACCGAGCAGGGAGAGCAGATGATCACGGCCATCAACCGCATGGAGGCCGCCACCGACAGAGCCATGCAGAAAGCGGAGGCCAGGGACCAGAGGCTTCAGGTGGAGGTGCGACTGAAATAGTGGTGGGAGCGCCGGGAGCACAGCAGGCAGGTGGAGGCATTTAGGCAGCTGAAACAGGCCATTGACTGGATGGTGCGGGAGCACTTTGCCAAGATGGACCAGTCCCATGACATTGGCACCTCGCTGCTGCTGCATGCGGAGACCATAAGCGCCTCTGTGATGGCTGCCACCCTGCCGGGCAACCTGTCTGCCCCGACCCTGATGCCAGGCCCCTCAGGATACCACCAGGGACATGGGCAGCAGGGGGGAGGGGCCACAGGGTGGCCAAGAGGGAGGCTCCAGCAATGTGGGGGAAGGGGGGGATGGGGCGAACGGCCTGGGGAGGGGANCCCTGATGCCAGGCCCCTCAGCACCCCCACTGCCATGCCCCAGTTGCCAGCATGCCTTCAGGGCCCGCACATCCACCTATCAGTCCCTGTAGGACTCCGGAGGGAGCTGTCACCCAGGGGGGCCCCTCCGGTCTCAGGTCTGCCCTCTCTCCCACCACCGCCTGCCCCTGAAGACACCGAGGCATCTCAGGATACCACCAGGGACATGGGCAGCAGGGGGGAGGGGCCACAGGGTGGCCAAGAGGGAGGCTCCAGCAATGTGGGGGAAGGGGGGGATGGGGCGAACGGCCTGGGGAGGGGAGGATATGCACTGGGAGGTGGGTGGTGGTGGTGATTGGACCTGTAGGAGGTATGAACAATAAATGCATGGGCACTACAGTCGCAGTCATTGTTCTGTTCATGGGCTTGGGGCTGAGGTTGGGCAGGCATCTAGGGTCATGCCCAGGGGGTTGGTGGGGGGCCCGGGGTGGTGGCGATGGTGGTGTATGGCCTCATGCCTTGACCTCCCCTCTGATCCACCTAGCCAGGGCTGCATGCATGCGCTATGCATACTGGTACTCCCACGGGTTCTCAGTGTTCACATAGAGAGGCATGGGTCCGGGAAGGTGCCGGGACATGGGGTAGTCGAGGGCAGCCCCATCAGTCTCACACACATTGTGCAGCACAAAGCAGGCCCTGATAACCAGGGCCGAGGTCTCCACTGTGTAGTCCTGTCGGCCCGCGAGGCTCCTCCAGTACTGCTTGAGGGCCCTGAAGGCCCTCTCGACCACGATCCTGCTTGCACACAGGCGGGTATTGTACAGCGCCTCCACAGGGCTCCTGGTGACCGGGTATGCCTTCATCAGCCACTGGGTAAGTGGATAGGCTGGGTCCCCCAGGATGTAGGGGGGCATCAGCACCCCCTCAATCCGGGTCATCCCCATGTCCATGAAGACCCCGCGGTACATCTGGGCATAGAAGGGAGAGATGGTCATGATCTGGGCATTGTGGCTGCACCCAGAGTGGCCTGCATAAATGTCTATGAACCACCCCCTGTTAGTTCACGACTGCCTGCAGCTGCAGGGAGTGGTACCTGTGTCGGTTGACATATTCCACGGCCTCCCCATCGGATGGGTGGAGGATCTCAATGTGGGTGCCATCCATGGCGCCCATGCAGTTGGGGAACCCTCCAGCCACAAAGCCATTCATCACAGCCTCCTGGTCCACCAGCTGAATCGCTTGGTCCAAAAACACGCCCTCCACCGCCTCCCAGATGTCTCACGGGATCCCGGAGACGGTGCTCACTCCAACGCTGAAGTGCTGCAAGATGGAATGGCAGGAATTGGGCATTGCTAGGGTCCAGACCCCGATGGCCACCTGCTGGATCATGGGAATGGGGGCCCGCATGGGGGAGTGCTGCTGCTCCAGCCAGGACGTTAACAACTCCACAAGTCGCAGGAGGATGTGCCTGTCCATCCGAAAGTGTGCTCTCCAGGCTGCCTCGTCCCACTGAGCCAGCACCCTGGCCCACAACCCCTGTGCCCGCTCCGTGACCTATAGCCGCCGGACAATGGACATAGAGAGCTGTGAAGCGCGTCCCATGGTCTCCCTCCACCACTGGAGGTGGGTAGCCGCCTCACAGAGCGCAGCAGCCCACTCCAGAGAATGGATGAGGGCCTGTCGGGCCGTTCCAGACTCCCACTGGGCCCTGAGCCAGGCCAGGGAGCACCTGCACCCGTTCTGGTCTCTCTGTGCTCTAGCAGCGCTCCTGGTCATGCACACCCACAGCCGGGCGGCCAGGTGCACGTCTGTGGTCTGGATGCGCATGAGGTCCGTGTGCGAGTGGTACCACTCTGCGCAGATTGCTAGCTGTATCCCGCAGGTGCCCAACCGTCCCAGCTCCATGGTGAATGTTGCCCCGGGTGGGTTGGAGCTGCACCCATTATAGTCTGGGGTATGTGTCGCCCCACCCCCAGTTCGCGACCGGGCGACCAAGCGGGGGCCCTCAGTTTGCCTCTGCCTCCCTGGCTGTCTGGGCCAACTCCTGCAGGGCGACCGGGGAGGGGCAGCAATGGGTGCCCAATTGCGCACACCTGCGGTCCCTGCACGGGGCCTGGCACATGGTCCAACCTGCGCCCGGCGTGTGCGGGCAGCAGCTGCATTCCTGCTATAATCACATCCCACCTTTCTGTGTTGGCTTCCTTTTGTCCTTGCCGCTCGGATCTGTGTGTAGGCTGTCCTGTATGTGTGCTTCGTTCCAGCAGCTGGGCTGGGTCCACACCCCACGCCTCACTCATTAACTGTGCAATGTTGCAGCCTGTGGCCTTATTGCTTGGTCTTGGAGCTCCCCTGCTTCCCCTCCCATCCCTCCAGGGATCCTGGGGCCCCTCTTTCCTTGCAGTCAGTATCAGGTGCATGCTGGACCATGGCTGGCGGTGCTTCCCCAGGGCTCACAGGCCCCACCACCCCTGGCGCCCCCCATAGCTGGACCTTTCGCGAGACCATGGCCCTGTGTGACCTGTGGCATTCCCCAGCCGTGCAATTGTTCCTGAGCTTCCCAGAAAGCCTCACAGGTGCCTATGTGAGTCTGAGCTCCGGTCTGTACTACTTTGGCTATGAGGCAAGCACCCGCAATTGCCAACTGCATGCAGAGATGCTGGGCCTGCATCTCTTTCCCGATGGGCACATCCTGAAGATGAGGTGCTCACATGTGGGGTGGTCCATGGCGGAGACCGTGTCTGCTCTCTCTGTGTGCAGCCTGGCTGCCTACACAGCCTTTCTGGCGGAGGGGGGCCCTTCCCTGGTCGTGTCCTTTTTTGGCTGTTTTAACAGGACCTGTGGGTACCAGCGGTCGCATGGGCCAGTCTATCAACGCCTGTTGGAGCTCAGTTACCTTCTGTGGCCCCTGGCTGATGACTATGGCAGAGCTGATGGTGCTGGCTGGTGTGTAGTCCCAATCCGATGTGCAGGTGGGGCTCTCCATGCAGGATCCCTTCGAGGCGTACTACCTCGTCGCCCACTACATGTCAGCGCTGGGATACCATCAGGGCATGCTTCAGCGGCCCCACTTCATGCACCTGGCGGGCCACCCAGCCCCAGGCCCCTTCATGACCCACTGCAGCTGGCTGTGAGGCCTCCTGTGCCTTCCAGTCCCTGNCCACATGTCTGCACTGGGCTACCATCGGGGCATCCTTCAGTGGCCCCACTACGTGCACCTGGCGGGCCACCCAGCCCCAGGCCCCTTCATGACCCACTGCAGCTGGCTGTGAGGCCTCCTGTGCCTTCCAGTCCCTGGATGCTGGACCCACTGTGAGCTCCCATGGCTGCCCTGCCACCATGGGTCACTGCCAGCTTCCTCCGTGATGCACGGGGCTTGCTGCTGTGCTGGCTGATTCCTCGGGTTCTGCTGCCCCTGCCTGTGTCCCTGTGCCCCTCCATGGACCCCCCCTGTCTGCCTCTGCCACTGGTGTCCCCCTCCATGGTTGCCTTCTCATGTGGCTGTGTCCTGGACTCTGAGCCGGCACCCAGCACCCCGGAGTGCTGCTGACCTTCATAGTCCAGCTGCGAACCCTCCTGTGCCCGTGACCCCCCCTTGGGTGACTCTGTGACCGAGGGGTTCTGGGGCCCCCAAATGGCACCTCCCGGTGTCCTCCCGGTGTGTGGGTGTGTGTGTGTTTTGACTGGCTGCACAGTTCCTCAGCTCCAGCTCACCTCCATCCCATCCATCGCACCCTCGCCGGAGAGTGGGGTCCCTGTCTGCCTCCTGGACTGTTCCCGGCCACTCCCTGTCTGTGTGGCCTCCCCCTGTGCCTGTGCTCTGCCCCTGAGGGGTACCCCATTCTGGGGCTGCCTGTGTTGCTCCAGGGTTGCCCGTGAAGGCTGTGCTGTTGTTAGGGTTCCGGGTGCTCTTCCCCATGTCCTGTCCTGCCCCCGGGCCACTCCCCCCCTTCCCTGTCTCCGGTCCCCTTTGCCCATTGTACCGTGTGTGTTGTCTGTTCCGCTGTGTTCCCCCTTCCCTTCCTCCTCGTGCGGGTGTGTATCATCATCAATCATCATCATCATCACCTTTTATTTGTGTCCCACAACTCTCTCGCCTATGGCGACTTGAGGCGGCTAACAAACAGAGGGAAATATATACCAATAACATATAAATCAGCACAATACAATAAATCAATCCATCCAACAAAATCACCCATCCATATTCTACCCCTGCTGCCACCAGGGGAGAATCCATAAACTGACCTTACCCTCCTTCTCTCACCAGGAGGGGGACCATCTTTCCATCAATACAGAAAAAATACTTTGTATACATATCCATTAACACAATACATTTCAATGTTCACTCCCCTGAGCAAAAATACCTTAGTCTCAACAATATCTTCCTCCTCTCCATCACTAGCAGCAAAATCTAACAAACTAATCTTCCTCCCCAACATAACAACAAAAGTTCATACCATAATATAATATGCTAAATACAACCCCCCCCAAAACCCCATAGCATACCATACAAAAAATCACATCCCTCCCACTAAACATCCAGCAATTTCAACTCCTCCCTCTCCCCCCCGTACTATAAAGCAGGAGGGGGAGGGGAAATCTACAACTGTCTGAGAATTGATCCTGGACCATGCAGCCGACCTCGCGTGTACCACAGAGACCTGGCTGGACACTGAGTCAGGGCCTATATTGGCTGACCTTGTTCAAGCCAGGTACTCCATACAGCATCAGCCACAGTCAGAGGGATGGGGTGTGGAGGGGTGTAGCCATTGTTTTTAGGGATTCATGGTCCATTAGGAGGTATTCAGTGCAGCATATTGAGGATCTCTACCTTGACAGGAGACAGAGTAGGGGTGCTGCAGGTATATGGTGTGCACCTACCTGTATGGCAGCATCCCTGCACACTCTAATGGAGCTGGTGTTGGAGGTGGTGTTGAGGTCCCCTAGGACATTAGTCTTGGGGGACTTCAACATCCACACCAACACCAGTCTTGGCAGGACAGAGTGTAAGTTCATGTCCACCATGGCAAGCATGGACCTGTCTCAAGTGGTCATTGCCCCTACCCATGATTGAGGACATACCGTGGACCTGATTTTTTGCACCGACCTTGAGGTGGGAGAATCCGTTGGTGGGGGAGGTGTCAGCAGAGCCCTTGTTATGAATGGATCATTACCTTCTGTGGGCCTGTCTCCCGGCGCATGTCTGCCCCCGGAGAGGTGTGGAACCAGTTCAGTTGGTCCGCCCCTGGAGACTAATGGAACTGGAGAGGTTCCTGAATGCTCTGGGGGAATTACCCTCTGATCTTGATGGCCATTCGCTCGATGATCTCATTGAGCTTTGGAACATCTTGCTGACTGAGGCCATCGACTGGATGGCTCACAGGCTTATGCTCCCTGCGCATTGGCACTGCAGCCTTCTTGGTTTAGTGAGGAGCTGCGTCAGCTGAAATGGGAAGGGTGGCAGTTGGAGCGATGGTGGCACTGTCCTCGCGCTGAAGTCAACTGATTGTGACATAAAGCCAGTTTATGTGCTTATGCTGTGGCTGTGCGGGCAGCAAAAAAGGAGTTCCTTGCTGCTCTCATAGCATCCACAAAGTCTTGTCTAGCTAAGCTTTTCCAGGTGGTGTGGGGGCTGGAACTGTTATTTTCCAGTGCCCACTGTGACATGTTTGTGGTTTCCTTTCCAGATAAAATTGCTCATATTCACCATGACTTCGACACTGCACTTATTACAATGGGAGAACCAGGGGTAATGAAAGTCCCACTTTGTCCGGTTCCATGGGATCAGTTTCAGTGGGTGTCGCCCACTGATGTGAGGGATGTTCTTGGGCCTGTTAGAGACACCTCTTATGAACTAGACCCATGTCTGTCCTGGCTGGTCAATGCCAGCTGGGAGATGCTGGAGCCATTGCTGGTGGGGGTGGTCAATTCCTCACTGCAGGAGGGCAGAGTTGCCCGATCTGCCTCAAAGTCTGCTCAAGAAACCATCACTTGACATTGACTCCCTTGCCAGTTATCAGTCTCTTTCTAACCTTCCCTTCTTAGGGGAGATTATTGAATGGGTAGTGGCTCAGTAGCTTCAGGGGCATCTTGCCCACATCGGGTTTCTGGATCCCTCAAAGTATGTCTTTCGCCAAGTTTTGGCACTGAGACAGCACTTGTGGCTTTGGTTGATGACCTCCACCATGAATTGTATCAGGATTGTTTGACCCTGTTGATTCTGTTAGATCTGTCTGCTCCATTTGATAACATTGACCATGAGATGTTGGTGACTCGTCTACAGGACCGTGCCGGGGTGGGCAGGATTGTTATTGAATGGTTCTGCTCTTTCCTGGCTGGAAGAACTCAGCAGGTGGTGCTCAGGAATTATTTTTCATCTCCCCGGGACCTCTCGTGTGGTATCCCACAAAGTTCCATCTTCTCCCCTCTCCTATTCAACATGCATATGCAGCTGATGGATGAGGTCATGAGACGGTTCGGTGTAATTATTATGCTGATGTCACCCAACTCTACCTCTCTTTTTCACCCTCATCCAGTCCATCCCAGACCTGGCAGTCTTGGTGCTTACTCAGTGTGCAGCAACTGTGGGGGACTGGATGAGGGTGAGCCAACTGAGGCTGAATCCCAACAAGACGGAGGTGAATGGTGATGTTAGAGGGAAAGACAGTGGATGTGGTGTCCCCCATCACTGATGGTTCCCTAGGTTCGCAGTCTTGGAGTGCTCCTCGATTCCCAGCTCCACTTGGATGTGCACTCGGCCGTATGACTCTGACCTGGCCAGTATCACCTATGCTTTCATCACCTCAAGACTTGACTATTGTAACACACTCTACGTGGGGCTACCCATGGTGACAGTTCGGAGACTGCAGCTAGTGCAGAATGTGGCAGCCCACCTCCTGATGGGCCACCGAGAGCATATTACACCAGTGCTCCATTATCTGCACTGGCTGCCTATCGTCTTCTAGGCCCGATTCAAGGTGTCGGTGATTTAAACCCTACATGACATGGGCCCCATTTACTTGCAAGACTGCTCTAGATTGGCCCGTGCGGTCAACCAGGGGCATCTTTTTCAAAATCCCCTGGGTGTCCTGGGGGGCTACTATGGAGAGGGCGTTCTTGGTGCACGCACCAAAGCTGTGGACCTTCCTCTCAGCGGAGACATGATTGGCCCTGAATCTCCCCTCTTTCAGACGATCTTGTAAGACCTGGTTTTCTGTTAGACTTTCAGAGTGGGACAGGTTGAGTGGGATGACTTTGAGGGTTAAGATGGGAGGGTTTTTGTTTTATGTTTATATTTTTTTTGGCTTCCCCCTTAAAGTGGTTTTATATTTGTATTTTATGTTTTATATTTTTGTTTTAAATTGTAAGTCACCCCGAGCTGCTTTGCAGAAGGGGCGAGGTATAAAATTGTATAATAAATGAATGAATGAATGAATGAAAACTAACCTATTATCCAGAAATTTGCCCAACCCTTTTTAAAACCTACTACTGGCCTTGACCACATCTTCTGACAAAGAAATTCCAACACTTATGCGCTGAGTGAAAATAAATAAATAAATTGGTTTTAAATCTACTACTTGTTAGTTTCATGTGGTGTCCCCAGTTTTAGTATTATTTGAGAGGGTAAATAACTGTTCCTTATTTAATCATTCCACAACACTCATGATTTTATAAAATTCTATCATATCCCTCTCAGTTGTCTCTTCTCCAAGATGAAGAGTCCTAACCTGTCAAGCCTCCCTTCATAGAGGAGCTGTTCCATACCCTTTATCATTTTTGCTGCCCTTCTCAGTACCTTTTCTGTTTCTATTATATCTTTTATGAGATGGGGTGACCAGAACTGCACACAAGGTGCAGTCATACCATAAATATATATAGAAATATTATAATATTTTCAATTTTATCCTCTAACCCTTTATAAATAATTCCTAACATTGTGTTTGCTTTTTTGACCGTCACTGCACACTGAGTTGAGGATTTCAATGTATTTTCCACAATGACTCCAAGATCCTTTTCCTGAGTGGTAACCCTTAATTTAGACCCAGCTTTGTGTACATATAGTTTGGATTATATTCCCCCATGTGCATCACTTTGCACTTGTCCACATTAAATTTCATCTGCCACTTAGGTACCCAGTCACCCAGATACCCAGTCTCACAAGATCCTCCTGCACTCACAGCCCTCTCATGTTTTAACTAACGTGAATAACTTTGTGTCATCTGCACATTTGATCACCTCACTCTGTTCTCCCCTTTCCAGATCATGAAACAACACCGGTCCAGTACAGATCGGTGAGGCATCCCACAATTTACCTCTCTCCATTTTCAAAACTGACCGTTTAGTTCTAACTGTTTGTTTCCTATCCTTTAACCAGTTACCAATCCATAATAGGACACTGCCTGCTGTCCCATGACTTCTTCATTACTGAGCACAACCAGGTCTCCCTTGTAATTACAGCTCCCCATAGATCAGGTCATACCAAGCCAGACCAGTCTGGCTTCCCATGTGGGGCATGTTGTGCCTGAACTAAATCTGCTGCCACCTTCAGAATTTGAATTTGCAACTCTGGAGTATAAAATGGCAGTAACTCCACTCTTTCCCAGGAAGTGTGCATTGTGATTGGTGGCTGAACGAAGCTGTCAATCAAGGGACTGGTGGCGGAATCCTCTAATCACAATGGGCATCTTTAGACATAACAAAGATAAGGTGTCAAAAACCTTAAGCATGTTTTTGGCCATTGTGGTAAGCACCATAACAATCCTAACACCAATTTGGCCCCTCGTTGAACATGCGATGTGAACACCATTGCATCACAAGGACAAATTGTGCATTCCAGCTGAACACAGGGCAAACGTTGTGTCTAATGATATCGCGACGTGTTAGCAGGTACAAATAACAGATATAAAGGTGCAGTGAATACAAAAGCAAGAAAGAACAACAAACTGCACCTATGCAAGTCAAAATAGTGCAAAGTACAATGCGGAATAAAACAATGTAAATACAATGTAAAGGAACAAACAACAAAAGTATATGAATACAAATAAATGCCTAGAAAGAGATAAATGTGACCAGGCTACGCAAAAAGATCCCTTTTATGGGGTAAAAACCCCATGTAAGAGAACAAATTTCAAATGCACTGTGGGGGTAAAATCCCCATGCAGGAAAGCAAAATACAAATGCAACAAACGCCAAAAACTCCAAAAGAGAACAACCTCAAAAAAGAGCTGAAAAATTCACAGCTGGAAAATGTCCATGAAGGTCCTGAATATCCAATGTTTCACTTGAGAAAGCTTCTTCAGGGATATTTTCTACCGATCTTCTAATGCTTCAGGTCAGTCTCAGCAATAGGGCATATATTTCCCATGGTTCCTAATGGCATATATTTCTTTCCCAATCCTAGAGCCAAAATAAAAGACAAACTGAATAATAGGTGAAAAATCAATGCGAGGCTCCCCTTTGAAAGGTGACTTCTCCCTCTCTCGGGCTCCTCATATGTCAGAGGGTTATGAAGCAAACAGTCAACAAAAATTCACCCATAAGTGTGGACTAGAAGGGAACCCAGAACGCTCCTCTCCAGAGTTAGAAAATATTTTTTGAATCCACTCCTTAATAGGGTAAGAAAAGCAACAAGCTGATTTCTTTATATTGGCCAATAGTTCATCTTAAAACACACTATTGTGCCCTATTAACCTTTCTAATCATATAGTACTTGCACTAAGTTCTTCCCTGTAGGGAGCTTGGATTTCCAGTGCCAGTTATTCCTGAATCTACTTACTGCCAGCAAGTCCTGTCCCACAGGGTATTTGGTCTGGATGTCTTTGCCAAAACCACTGAAAGGGGCAGCTGTAAAACTGCTCCCTCAAATCACATGGTGCCCGATACAAAATAGAGGACAGGTGAAAAGAATCTTTAATTAGGTCAGCGCTAGAAATCAAATTGACCCTCGGGGAGACAATTCTTCCCTTTTTAGGTCCCCTAGTCAGGGCTTATACAGCTAAACTTCAGGAGTTCCACAAAGGAAAACCGGATCTCTATTAAATTAAAGATATACCTTCAAAGAAGTCAAATGACTGAATCAAACAGGTCATTAAAACCCCGTGGTGCAATTATATTTTTTTAACCCACTCCTTAATAGGGTAAGAAAAGCAACAAGCTGACTTCCTTATATTGGCCAATAGTCCATCTTAAAACACACTATAGTGCCCTATTTACCTTTCTGATGATATAGTACTTACTAGGGCTGTAGCGGAATATCGCAGCAGTAGCTATTTCCGGCGGAAACAGTGTTTCCGCAATTAGTGGAACGGCATGGCAGAAGCTTTCATTCCGCGGTTTCATTCCGCGGTTCCGCGGTTCCGCTTATTTAATTCCTCAACTTAGTGGAATCGTGGAAACATAACATTTTCGCTATTTCCGCAATTCCGCCAGCTCCAAAAAATAGCGGAATAGCGGTTTTCCGCGATTTCCGCAATTCCGCGATTTGCAGAATTCCGGCGGAATTAGTTGAATATCCGCAGAAAAGTCGCGGTGTGGCGCGGGCAGTTCCGAAATGGCGGAACGGAATCGCGGCGCGGTAAAAGCTGCTGCCGCATCAGCCCTAGTACTTACACTAAGTTCTTCCCTTTAGGGATTTTGGGTTTCCAGTGCCGGTTATTCCTATATCCACTTACTGCCAGCAACTCCTGTCCCACAGGGTATTTGGTCTGGATGTCTCTGCCAAAACCACTAAAGGGAGCATCTATAAAGCTGCTTCTTCAAATCACATGGTGTCCAAAACAAAGATGGGGACAGGTGAAAAGAATCTTTAACTAGGTCAGTGCTAGAAATCAAATTAACCAACAGGGAGACAATTCTTCGCTTTTTAGGTCCCCTAGTCAGGGCTTATACAGATGAACTTCAGGGATTCCACAAAGAAAAAACGGTTCCCTATTAAATGAAAGATATGCCTTCAAAAAAGTAAAATGACTGAATCAAGCAGGTCATTAAGACCCCATGGTGCAATTGTATCTAAAGTAAGGATCCAAAAATTCTCACGATCTGTAAGCACTTTAGGATTAATGGGAAGCTTCATTCTCTCAATACCCCAAAAGGTAAACTCATTAGTGTCTGGATGGTGTTGGTTGTAATGCTCTACTAATGGGGCAGTTAAAGTATGTGTTTTCAGCCTGCTCCTGTGCTCATTTATTTGTGTCTTCAGCTGTCTTGATGTTTTCCCCACATACAGTTTCCCGCAGGGACAACGGATTGCATATATCACCCCTCTTCATTAATTACAGTACAACAGGGGTGATTTCACTGGTGTTTCAGCATCTAATATGGATGGTGTTGGTATCCCAATCTATATCCATATAGTCTGCATGCCTTTATTGCTGTCTGGTGTCACAGGATTATATTTATGCCTAACAATGGGGACACAAAGATAAAAGGTTGGGGTGCCGCATTCCAATAGGGTCTGTAAAGAATAAAGGAGTTTTAAATGTTTTGCAATGTTAGACAGAAGATAGAAGCAACATCAGATGATATTTTTAGTTCATCCTACTCATATATTTGTGAATCACTTCTTATGACTTGTCACAATCGCATCTTGTTGACAGCAGTGAGCTCAATGCAATCAGCCACCTTGCTAAAAACAATGATAATTCTTCATAGGACAAAATGAAAGGTCAAATACCATTATGGAATATGGAAATGCACATCCTATTACTCAGAAGCTTGCAATGATTTGGTAAGCTGCATTCTCAATTCTGATTATGAAATTTACCGAAAACATCAAGGTACAGGATGCACTTTGGAGGTTTCAAACTCAAAGGCTAAATTCTCCATCATATTAGTAACTGGGATCATCCTGCAAAATTGTAGCTATTGTGCCACATTCTGGATATATCAATATTCAGATCCGCAACTGGACCTGCAAACAGGTACATGTATGTATAATGTTTATACATGTTTTTACAATGTTTGCAGACATGTCCAAAGATAGATGATCTAGTATATTTAGGTGGCTCCATTAGAGTCAAGAGATGCTTTTGACTCCATTGACTGCATCAGAGTAAGAATTTCATCCTTAGGTTCAATTCTGGACTATGTCAGGAGAGCTAATGTGGGACCTTGAGTAAGTCTCTTTGCCTCTGAGTGTAGTTCCCCATTTGTGACATAGTGATACTTCCCTATCTCTGAGAGGTGCTATGAAGAGAACATATCTTACTCACTGGTGGGAAACACCATAAGAACAGAAGAAGCACAATACTGGGACAGACCAATGATCCATCAAGCCCAGCACCTGTCTCCAGCAGTGGCCAATCTTGTTCACTTGGAAGAAACACCCAACAGGTCACAATGGGGTGATCCATTACCTGTTGTTCACTACAGGTTCCAAACAGTAATTTATTTATTTATTTATTTATTTATTATTTATTATTTTATTTTTTACTCCTCCCTTCCTGCCAACGGCGACTCAGGACGGCTTACAGTATCAATTGTATATACAATACAATACACCAATACAATAATAGTAAGAGGTGACATTCCCCAAACCTAGATGGCTAATATCTGCTAATAAACCTATCCTCCAGAAACATATCCAATCCTTTCTTAAAACCAACTTTACTACTGGCCTTGACATCATATTCTAGGAACAAATTCCACAACGTAATTGTGTGTTGAGTGCAAAAATACTTTCTTCTGTTTGTTGTAAATCGCTACCTTTTCGTTTCATGCAGTGTCCCCTAGATCTAGTACAATTTGAGATTTGTTCCACATCACTCATGATTTTATACACTTCTATCATATCTCCTCTCAGTAATCTCTTCACCGAGCTGAAGAGCCCCAACCTATCCAGCCTCTCTTCATAGAGGAACTGATACGTCCCTCTTATCATTTTTGTTGCCCTTCTCTGTACCTTTTCTATTTCTATTATAAACGTTTTTGAGATGGGGAGACCAGAACTGCACACAATATTCAAGGTGCGGCTGCACCATCATTTTATATAGTGGTATTATGATATTTTCAATATTATTCTCTATCCCCTCATGAATAATTCCTAACACAGTTTGCTTTTTTGACGGCTGCTGCCACATGCTGAGTTAAAGATTTCAATGTATTGTCCACAATGGGTGTTTTTGCACACACATTTCTCCTGCATGTTTGCTGTTACAGCCTGAAATTTCTATGTGTCTAAATCACTCACCCAGATCTTAAACATCTGGCTCTTTGACCTTCTGCATGGAGTTTCTCCCAGGACCTTTGTGTGTAAAAAGTTCTCCTGGTAAACTGCTTTGCTCCAGGCAGCTGTGGTCACTTGGTTTCCATGGTAGCCCCTCACGTCTATAGCTGCGGCTACTTTAGGCTGGCTCAGGGCAGTGTTTGTGTGAAGAATGCATCCAAGGACTGCCTCAGGGCATTGTGTCTGTGAAGAATGCATCCAGAACTTACTTGTGGACTTGTAAACCCACAAGTTTGAAAGACCAGCACTTTAAGGTGTGTGTAAAAATGGCCAATGACTCCAAGGCCCTTTTTCTGCATGGTAAATCCTAATTTAGAATCCAGCATTGTGTACATAAAATTTGGATTGGTTTTTCCTATGTGCATTACTTTGCACGTGTCTACATTAAATTTTACATGCCATTTAGATGCCCAGTCACCCAGTCTCGCAAGGTCTTCCTGCAATTCTTCGCAGTCTGCGCATGAATAGTCTGCGCATGCAGTCTGCGCAGTCTGCCTTGAATAACCTTGTGTCATCTGCAAATTGGATCACCTCTCTCCTTACTCTGATTTCCAGATCATTAATGAATACATTAAACAACACCGGTTCCAGTAGAGATCCCTGGGGCACTCCACTATTTACTTCTCTCCATTGGGAAAACTGACCATTTAGTCCTACTTTTTGTTTCCGATCCTTTAACTAGTTACCAATTCACAATAGGACACTGCCTCCTAGCCCATGACATTTTAATTTCCTCAAGAGTCTCTCATGAGGGACCTTATCAAACGCTTTCTGAAAATCCAGATACACTATATCGACTAGGGGTGGGAAACAGGGCCTATTTTTTGTTTCAGGGGTTGGTTTTTGTTTTGTTTTGTTTTGAGTTTCAGATCCCTCATTTTCGATGGGTACTTTCAGTTTTGGTTTACGGTTCTGTATCTTTCCCATTGAAGTCAATGGAAAATCTTCCCACTGACTTAAATGGGAAGGGGAACCAAACTGAAAGGAAACAAAAAATCAGTGATCTGGGACAGAAACCCCCCATCCCTAACCCCCACTACCCCATTCCCTGGGTCAGGGGGTCCAGTCCAACCTCCCCCACCTCCATTCCCCAGGGCCCACTTCTAGCCTCGAAGGTGGGAATCCACATTCCTAACACCCTCACCCCACCCCTCAGGGCCTGTCTTTACCCCCATCCCCTGGGGGCCTGCCAGTTCACATGTATTTACTGGTCCAGGCCTCGGAGGAGAGGGGTGAGGAGCTACTGTCTTTGCTGCCAGCAGCCAGGTCTGGCCAGATCTCCTCCACTGCCGGGGGGTCAGGCTGCTTCTGCTGCAGGTTGGTTGTGGTGGAAGGCCTACTGGTCAGGCACAGTCCTCCTTCCACTCCAGGGCATGCTATGTGCAAAATGGACACTGTGGTCAGTTCGCACATGTGCAGCCATTTTCCAAAATCTCACAGAGGAGGCAACGAACAAAAGCTCCCAGTTACTTCAGAGGATCTCGGCAGGAGTAGGTATTTTTCTTTGCTTTGACACAGAATCTCTTGTTTTGCTTCCATATAGGCTCAGACCTTCTTTTTGCTAACATTTTCAAAACAAATTGAGTTTTCTTTGCTTCAATAAAATGTATTTCTCTTTTATATTTTTGTAAGAAAGACATCCATTTAGCCCGATGAATTGAAATGGAGGCAATTTCAGCGAGTACCACATGAGCAATATTCTGTGTGTATTCCTCTAGCCTTCAAGAATAATAGTAATAAAAAAGTTCACACCTATCAGCACAAGTTGCATAAACATATCATTGAGACCGGGGTCCAGATTTGTAGCTGGTGTAAACCAACTTAGTCCTATTGAAGTCCATGGAATCTACGACCACCAAAGATCTGGCTTTTCGTTTTTTTAACACCAGAGAGAAAGGCATCCGGACATTCAGAAATGCAAAGTAACTTTCTCACGGGAAGGATATTAGATTAGTTTTGTTTTCTTTCAATTATATCTTTGATTTCCTGTAGTTCTCTTGTATCCATACAAGAAAGAAAGAACCCTGCTATGATCCCTAATACACGATAGGATTAGAATAGCACAGCTACCCTGCAGTCACGTTAAAGCCTATAGAACTAGTTAATCCCTTCAGAATTAAATGCATATGTCCTCAGTGAGAGGTCAGGTGACACCTCATACAGGAAACCATTGCTGAAGTATGAAAGGAGCATGGGAATGGGATCCTTGTATACTAGTAAAGGTCAGAGATTCTGAAGGATTGTTCACTTGGGTTGTGGTCTCACTGGTAGCACTCTTGGCAGAGGGGATAATAATATAATAATAGTCACTTTATTTTTATAGCACCCTACTGCCAGATGGCGGTCAGAGCACCGTTCAGCATAAAACACAACATAAGATCAATTTAAAACATAAATCTATATAAAACCAGTTTTAAAAGAGGAGGGTAGCTGATAGGAGTGTGCAACTAGGGTTTTAATGAACCCAAATTTTGACAAAAAATGCCCCTTCCGGGGGAACCCAAAATCTGGAGGTTCCCCTCTGGATTTTGGGTTTCTTATGGGGCACTGCCCTCCCTGGCACTGGTACACAAGCCAGCCCTGCTGGTTCCCCAGCACTTTGAGCATTCCACCCCCCCTCCCCTGACACACATACTCCTACTTCCCCTGCCAGAAGGGAGCCAGTCAGTCAGTGCTTTCTCTCTGGGAGCCACTCAACAATGAACCACTGAGATACAGTGAGTGAGCCTCTGAGCCACAGGCTGTTCTGTGTGCTCTGGAGCTCTGTGAAGGGGGCACAGCCAGTGGAATCCACACTCACTCCCTCCTCTGAGGGGACTTGGGTTCAAGTCCCACTGTGGGGAGAAGCAGGGATTGACCAGGTCCCCTTGGCACAGAACCACCTGGGCATGGTGCAGGGTAGAGACAGGAACACCTGACTCTGGCTAGTCCCAGGCTGCACAGAAACCTGTTCCCCTGCCCTGCACCCTCCTCCTTCTATCCAGTCTGAGGCATGGTGCAGGTGCCCAGGCTGCTCTGCCAAGATTCTGTGGAGATGGATGTTTTGTGGGCTCACTCTATCCTTATGTCAGCAGCTCTCACCAATAAGTCAGTCAGACAAGTAATACGCAATGAGATGGGCCAGGAGAAGTATAGGGATTCTCAACCTGGTGCTTGGGAGCACCACACTGCGTAATAGTGTAATTGTGCTCCCCAAGTCAGCTGTCAGTCATGCTCGGGAGCACTTCCAAACAGTCCTCCTTTGGATTGAATTAAATTTAATTACAGAGGGGAGTCAATCTATGCATATTTATGCAAATAATTTGGGCAAATTATGCAGCGCTCCCAAATAGTCACATCACTCCAGTGCTCGTGACTAGAAAAAGATTTAGAACCCCACCGTAGACATTTCTCCCTTTCTCATTATTACTATTAATACCATTTAATACCACTCCCATTCTGCCTCAAGCAGCTCAGGGCAGCTTACATCTACAGTATAAAATGTATAAAACAATATAAAACAACAACCCTATCTAAAAAACCCATTTCATCCCACCCACCACCCACCCCTATCCTACTCATCCCCTCCACCAAACACCTGGTGGAATAACCAGGTCTTACACTGCTGCCGGAAGGTGAGCAAATCCAAGCAGAGGCAGACCTCCAACAGAAGGGAGTTCCACAGCAATGGAGCGGCCACTGACAATGTTGACTCGGGACCTTCAGGAGGGTGTCCACAGATGCAGGGGCCACCCCAGAGCATGAGGAATAAGGCTATTTCTAAGGTAGGTAGGTCCCAGGCCATTTAGGGGTTTATAGGTCAACACCAGCATCTTGAATTGGGCCCAGAAGATGATAGGCAGCCAAAGCAGTGCACAAAGAACTGGAGTAATGTGCTCATGACAACCCATCCATGTAAGCAGATGGACCACTGCGTTCTGTACGAGCTGCAGTCTCTGGACCGTCACCATGGGCAGCCCCATGTAGAGCGCATTGCAGTGGTCCAGTCTCAAGGTAACAAATGCATGGATGACGGTGGCAAGGTGCCAGTCTGAAATATATGGCTGAAGCCATCTTAGCAGATGTATTTGGCAAAAGGCACTCCTAGCCACAGCTGCCACATGGAGATCCAGGTGCAGCTGACGATCCAGGAGCACACCAAAGTTCCGAACATGAGAGATCAAGGGAGGGTAAATCCCAGCAATGATCCCACCCTCATCCAGATCACTGACCTCATCCAGATCACCCTTTCCCAGATCACTGACCCTTCCAACGAGCATCACCTCCCTCTTATCAGGATTCAGCTTCAGTCGACTCAACCGCATCCAGTCCCCCACAGTGGCCAGAAATCAGGAAAGCATTGAGACTGCCAGGCCTGCCTCAGATGAAAAAGGGAGGTAAAACTGGGTGTCAAGAGCATACTGTAGCACACACCTGGCCTGTTACCATGCAGACATTTTGGGTGTTTATCAAATGGGATGATAGTCCACCAAAGTCTGTGTTTGGTCCATACATGCAGCCTCCAATCACATGTTTAGCACTAATAAACTGGCAGCCCTCTGCCCATATTTCATGTGCTTGTGGCACCATCCACCAGTGAAACTAGAGATCTCCCTCCCTGTGATGGAGAGGTTGTGAGGGAGGGAGAATGTGGGGGGAGGGAGATCATTATGTGCCTCTCAGCTTAGAGGCAGCCACGGATGAGGAAGATTGCTACTGTTCCTGCCTCTTAGCTGGCTGGGAACAGTATTTATTATTATTATTATTATTATTATTATTATTATTAATAATAATAATAATAATAATAATAATAATAATAATAATAATTATTATTATTATTATTATTATTATTATTATTATTATTATTAATAATAATAATAATAATAATAAT
>QEPC01006065.1:182253-213830 GCA_003113815.1 Sphenodon punctatus | reverse complement strand
TATTGCGGAAGGGGCGCGGGGAGGGGAAGGGGGGTTGGTGGAAGAGGCTGAAGGAGGTGAGGAAGTAATCAGAATTAGGGCAGGGATCAAAAGAGAGGTCAGCAAGAGAGCAATGTCGTGAGAAGATGAGGTCGAGGGAGTGGCAGTCGGTATGGGTGGGGAAGTCAGTCCAGAGTCGGAGATTGAAGGAGGAGGTCAGGGAGAGAAAGCAGGAGATAGAGGGCGTGGAAGGTGTGTCGACGTGAATGTTGAAATCACCAAGAATGAGAGTGGGGGTGTCATCAGAGAGGAAGAAGGTGAGCCAGGATTCAAAATCTGGGAGGAAAGAGGAGAGCGAACCCGGGGGGCGGTAGATGACAGCAACACGAAGGTGTAGGGGGAGTATAAACGCATGGAGTGGGCCTCAAAGGAAGGGAAGGAGAGGGAGGGAGGAGGGGAAAGGGTTTTAAATTGACAGGACTTGGCAAGGAGGAAACCCACGCCACCCCCTGGCCCTCAGGCGGATTCTATGTGCTGGTGAACCTGGATGACGGTGAAACTGTGGGTGAACCTAACTGATGAGACACAGACAAGTGGCTACCCATTGCCCTGATTGGCCCACATGGTGGGCCCTTAATGTTCTGCTATGAACGGTGGCTCTGTGGTGACCACACGGAGGCCACGTGGCAGACGCCTAATTAACAGGCACACAGAAATGTGCCTGATGAAGACAAATGTAGGCTATCATCCTTTTTCATTCCACCCTTTATTATACAGCACAGAGAGTGAAAATTTAGAGTTGTCGTTCATAGGAAACTGCTGATTTGCCAATGAAAATCTTTATTTTAAAACACTTATTTATAGGTTACATACCATTAATTATGTATTATTTATCATTTAATGTGTAACATGCATTCCATTCATTATCTACAGAAAATTTCTATGAAAGGCAGAAATAATAAAAAAACCACAAAACCCACAAAACTTGTATACACAAAAAGACAAAAGACAAAACTCCCCCATCCACCCCCCTGTGCACATCCTTGGTAGCAGGGAAGGACACCACACGTTAAGGGGAACCACTCCAGCAGTGGATTTTAAAACCACTAGGGGAATAAACAAGTCTTTAGGTGCTGTGTAAGGTGAGGAGGGAGAAACTAAGTTGGACAGCCCGAGGAAACAAGTTTTACACTGAGGGACCCACCACAGCAAAGGCCTGATCACCCATTGACCTAAGGCTTGATAGCAAGATGCACTAACAGTGTGTGAGTTCTGAACATGAATAACTTTCAGCATGAGGCTCCAGGAGCGGGTCTCAAATATAACTAGGTTCTATTCTGTTCAGGGCCCTGAAAATAAGCAATACAACCATAAATTCAATCCATTGCTCTATGGGCAACCAATGTAGACAATGCAGGATGGATATAATGATCATAGATGTCCAAACCAGGAAGCAGTCATGCTCCCATGTTATGAACAAGCTTTAAGCAATGGATAAGCACCACTGGCAGCTCATAAAAGAGGGAGTTACACAAATTAAGCCTTGTGGTCACCACGGCAAGGGGTCACTATGGCAAGATCAGCCTGGGATAAATAAGGGTGTAACTTATGCAAATTGTTTAGCTGAAAGAAACATCTCCAGTAGGGCTGGTATCTCCCCATGCAGAAGCCCAGTACCACTCCACGTAGAGGGCTCTGCTCCCATACCCACCATGAAGGCAGAAGGAGCATGACAATGGGCAAGACCAAGGCATGATGAAATGTACACCTGAAGTCCAGTGGTTGCATAGCTGGAATGTTTCTTCCATTGATGTCTCTTTTTCCTGCCACTCACACATGCAGCACACATGCAGCAGTGGGTCAGCAAAGCTCTATTAATGGCAGACTGAGGATTGGTCAATGGTCAATGCTCTGCAGGCCAGAAATCTCCCACAGGGCCTCAAATGTGGGGACTAAGGCACTCAACTACATTCCTGAATTTGGAATTTAGAACCCTAACCCTACGTTCCTACATCCCTGACATCTATGAGTTCAGGTTCTGTTTGGTTTCAAACTGAATGACCATCTCCTGTCCATCCAGCTGAAGATGAATACCTGATTCATTGTTTGGGGAAAGACAAAGATGGTTGGATGTGGTGCTGGCCACATTACTCCCTTGTGCACCGTAGCCCACATGAACCCGGGGTACTTTAAGCACATTAGCACATATGGGCCAGCAAAGTGGCATGGGACAGAATTTGAAATTATAATTTGACAAGGCCACCAAGAAGGAGGCATGGAATTGTTCTTCATTGCTACAGAGGGAAGGACTAGAAATAATGGGCTTAAATACAGGAAGGTAGATTTTGGCTCCCCCACCTATTTTGTTTACTTTATATTGTTTATTATATTTATTATATTTATGACTTTAACCCTGTTTAAAAAATTTAATAGTATTATTATTATTATTATGAGTGTTTTAAATGGTTTTTATTGTATTTTTAAATTGTTGGAAGCCGCCCCGGGCTGCGTAGCAGGAGGGGCGGTGTATAAATTTATTAAATAAATAAAAATAAATAAATATCAGGAAAGAATGCCTAACATTAAGAGTTGTTTAGCAATGGAACAAGTTGCCTAGGGAGGCCATAGGCTCTTCCCCACTGGAAGTTTTCAACAAAAAACAAACAAACAAACATACAAGACATTTCAGAGACATTTCCGTTAAAACAGAATAGTTCCCCCTTATTTCGACTGAAATTCTGATTAGAAACATTGCTGATCAGAATTACAGACAATATATATACATTTTTTTTAAGTGCCATGAGCAAAGTGGATGCTGGGCCCATTTCTGCATTCACAAGGTGGCTGCCACCCATACCCCAAATGGCGGCGACACCAATGCTGCAATTTAGGATATGGGCAGAGGCCATTTTGTGCATGTGCAAATGGCTTTTTAAAAAAAATAAAAATAAAATATATTTTGTCCATTCTGATCAGAATCAGATGGAATTTTGTGTGTTCTGATGTCCAATCAGAACAGACAAAAAGCCCAATTCCGATCAGAAATCAGAAAGGGCAGGATTTCTTTTTCAGTCCTACTTCCAGCTCTGAAATACTGTGATTCAAAGCCCCAATGAAATTTGGTGGCAAGATGCCTACTAATTTCAGTGACCTTTAGATCAAACCCTCAGATCTGACTGACAGGTAGACTAAATAAGTAGGTTCTTTCCCTTTAACAGATACGCATGAAACAAATTTAACAGATTTGCCAAGTTGTTTATCAAGAGTTCAGACATCCAGAAAACTCCACCTTCCCCTGGTTAGTTTCCCAAAACTCAGTCATTTGTTTTTCACTTCAGTTTGCCATAATGAGTTCCAATTTATTGGTAGTAAACATAATTTATCAAGTGTCGGGAGCTGAATCATCCAGGTAATGGAATGAAATGTTCCTCTCTTTTTCTAATTTCCAGCCCATTACTTAGGGTTATGGTTTGTTACAACAACGTTGGACTAGATAGTACATCAAAGCAATGTGACAAAAACACACTATTGCATAAAGGAGTATATACGCTGCTTTGCAAATCATGACATATTTTAACCAGGAATAACACTTTCATCGTGGAGGGAAAACACAACACAGACAACACTACTGAACAAAACTTAACATGTCTATCTGCTTCTGGGTGAAAAGAAGAAAGTGCAATAGTCATTTCTTATTCAAAATATAGATACAATAGTAATGAGCCTGCTAGAAATACATGGGTGCCATTGACCTAGGCCTTCTTTAAATGGGACACCGATGCAGCGGGGATCAGTGTGCGTGTGGCAGAGTAGGTTGTTTGGGGTGTGTGTGGGGTGTATACGGGTGCACACCGATCCCTCCCTCCCCCACATCCCCACGCACCTCCACTCACTGAGCAATTGCTCTTTCGGCCAATTGCTCCGTGAGTGGGTGATGGGTGGAGGTGGGTCTGTATGTGTGTTTTGTGGGCGCACACGCACACACATTCTGTGGCAGGCACACGGGCAGCACCCGCTCATGCGCAAGCAGTGGATCTGTGTGGGCATAAGTGGGCCTGTCTCATGTAAAAAGGGCCTAAATTAAACAAGGTGCTGTGGTAAGGAGCAGGTAAATAAGTGGGGGATTGGTGGCACAATATCACTGTCAGCCAAATTGTGCCAAATGCAAGGTTAAAAGCAAGATTTTAAAAAATAAAATAAAATACGACAGCATTACATCAAACTTAAGAAGACCTCCACAGTTAAAAAACAGCGCATACCAGAAGAAAAAACTCAAAAAGAGTTGAACCAACCAATATCCTTTAAAAAGTTAAAAAGAGACCCCAGATAAGACTTACTGATAAAAAAAAAAATGTAGACAAAGGAATGGGCTCCTCAGGGTTAGGTCAAGGAAAGCATGGTTAACTGTTAAAAGCTCATGGCAACTACCACATGATCGTGGAGAATCCCTTCCTAGCGAACCCATAACCAATATGCTAGAAATAGTATGTCTTCAAAAAGGACAATTTCCTCTCCAAGCTTCCTGCAGCAGGATTTCCTCCAGTTTTGGAGCACATCCTCGATCTCGAAAAGGTTTAGAGGTCTGACACTCTTCCCCAATGGTCTGCAATCATCAAAGTGAAGATTTTTTTTTTAAAAAAGGTAAACTCACTAAAAGAGATCACCACACACCCTCCAGGAGGATGACCACCAGACTTTGCAGCTTCATCATCCATAAGTCTCATCACAGCCTCATTACACCCAATATCCACTTGCCATAGAATCCAACAAAGTACTTGGTTGCCTTGGAGCAAAAGAGAGCACAGGTGTTATCAAATATTAGCAAGCATGGGATGCAGATTAAAGCACATGGGGTACAAGGCATGCAGGAAACTCAGGGAATCCACATATACCACAAACAGAACCCATCTGCCATGGGATTTACATGAGACTCACCCACACATGAACACCCAGATTTCTGGGTGTTCATACATGGGTGCCGCCCGTGTAAAAAGGGCCATTGACTCCAACAGGGCTCCGCAATTGAATAAGTGCTTACTATCGTAAAGGGCTCCACATCTGGCTTGTCATAAGGTACTAATCAGTGGTGGAAGAATTAGGTGCTCTAAGCTAAGTAAAAATTACATCTTCATTCATTGAAGTAATTTTAAAAAGTGTTCTGCTTTCTTTAGTGCAGGCTTCTTACTAAATTTAAAGCTGCAGAAAGTTGCTGATCCTTGAAGGTAAAATTCCACTCTTTGCAGAGACGCCAGCACATGATCTGTGCACAATTTATATTATATTCCAAACCACAGGACAAATTTTAAGTGGGACCTAAAAACAATATATACGGCTCACGTTGGCTGAAAAAGTACAGAGCTGAATTTCGCCCTTAATGAAATGATCCTGTGGAAACCCAGATCACACAGAGCACGTAACAAGTTCCTGTTTGTACAAAATGTGCCGTTTCCAAGGACAGCTCGCTCACTTCTCTAATTACCCACATAGATTCTGATCCTGTATTGGGAGTAATGAAGATGATATACTGAAGACAACAGAGCTACACCAGTTATCAGAAGCTGAGGATCTGGCCTGTTCTTCAGAAATTGTTGTTCTTTGCACGGACAATATTTTGCCTGGCTTATGTGGACATTCTGTGGGAAAATGGAAAAACCCCAAACAGACTAAATTACTTTATCGTTGTTATTATTATTATTTGTATTTAAGCAGGATTGTGTGGGAGGAAAGAAATTTCCCAGATAACATATCAAGCAATATACAGAAATAGACATTTATGTTCCAAACTACAACGGACCTTGTGAGCAAGCTGAATCTGTTCCTCTGATTATCTTCTCTGCTGAGTGCCAGCCAATAATCATATTGTATGGCTGGCCATACATATCTTGGAATTATAATTTACTGATGGCCCAAGCAATTAATTTGCTAGGATTACCTTGGAGGAGATTTGATGAACAAAACTATTGAGTGCATGTTAGATGACTGATTAAGCAAAACGAAAAGCAAGGATTGCCAGAGATCAAATCCATCCCAGCTTTGACCATTTAGATACAATTCTCATTCCACTCAATGTACTGGAACTTTGCTAAAGCTTCTCATGTCCATCGCTGTCATCACCATAATGATGTGGACCAGGAGTTCTACCAGCTTTGGAGACAGTGGCAGAGTCTACAGCACCACTGTAGTGCCTTGATCTGGACCATGCTTTTCTCCTCCAGGCTCCTTGTTCTTAGTTGTGGCTGCTCCCCCACTGGCCCTGAATTGGTCCTTACTCCTTTATAACTCCCATAAGAAGGTGGGTGGACCAATGTAAATCACTTCCAGTTCCTTTGGCTCTGAACCTGCTCTGAGTCTGTTTACCTGCTGTCCTGAAACCCTGTGCAATTTCCCTGAAACTGCTCTGGGTGCATTGACCTCCTGGAGCCAGTCTTGCACCTACTTATATAGAACCAAGTGCCTGGATAAGTGCCTGCCAATAGTGCATTAAGCTCCAGACCATGATTGACATCTGTTAGGTGTGTTTAGTTCTATTCTCATCTTCTCCGTAGCTGGGTTAGAATCAGGAAGACCAGGCCACCTATTAGAGTGTAGACATCCTTTCCAGAGTGGGAATTTTCTGAGAGGTCGACACAATTTTAGGAGCCTCCTTGGCTGCCTTCAGGTGTCACATGAACACCTCAGTGCTGCCCCCAAAAGGCTGTGGTGGAGAATCATTCCAGTGACTCCCATTCCCTGTTGGTCAATGGGAAACGGAAGCCCTTCCCTCACCTCACCAACCATACAAGCCCTTGGTTGCTAACAGTGAGAGAAGGGCTAAAAGAGTTCAAAGATCTGAAGGGAGGAGCTATTTAACCTGTTACTTGCCCTTGTTTGTGAGAACAGAAGTTACTCTTTTGCTTCTGAGAACAAGCTTTTGGAAGGAAAATTGAAAGGTGAGATTTATGCTTATGCTTTTCCTCAAGAAAACAATGTAATTTGGACCTTGCACTGGATTGGATGCCAGCATCATTTCCTTGGCTGACTCAGATTGCCCAGCACCCCACGAAGGGAGACAAACACACAATTAGTTGGATTTTAAAAGGCTGAACTCTTTATTAAATGAATTGGTAAGGAGGAGGAGGAGGAAGACTAACTTCCTCAGGGTCCATAATTATCTATTATAACCTGAACTTGTGCAGGCGGCCTGATGTTTCCTCAGTGTCACCTCCTTACGTGCTACAATTAACTATGCTAGGTCACTCTCCCCACAGCCAGGCAGTTGGTTGCGAAGGCATCATAGTCTCGTAGTGACCTGGAGCAGGAGAGAAGGCAACGACCCCCTCAGGACCCCCTTGTCCACGAGCGTATGGCTCATTCCTTTCCGCTGGACCTTGGAAGGAACCTGGCCACACCTGCACTTGCTTCCTTCCGCAACCTCATCTCTTTTAGGAGATGTCTCCCTTTTAATTAATCTAATTAACTAACTATCCTATCCTTAACTGGACTCCTGCCACATGAGACCACCAGCATATGCTTGGCTGGTTTCAACCCACCCCCTCTTACCATTCGGCCATCAACTGAGTTAACTTATCCTTAAGCCCTGCAAGATAGATATGGACACCATGATCCAACAAGTGAACTCCATCAATCTGAAACAGATCAGGTCGAGAGAAATGAATTTCACTATTGGAGATACAATCACCTCCCATATCAATAACCAACCATCCAACTTCCTTGTTGATCTTTTTATGGACCTTGTCAATTTTCTCTAGGGAAATAGCCCCCAACCACCTAATCCTCTTGATCATATGCGTCCATATGAATCTAGTCTGTGGCAACAGCTGGGCCACATCGGCTAAATCCCTTTTTATTCTAACCACCAGTGCTACTCCCTTATCCCGTGGCAGGTTGTTCTCGCCGAGGTGAACATCTATGGGTGTTTTCAGACGTGACGGGGCAGCTTCGCCCCATCCCAAAAACAACCCAGAGATTCCCCACTGGGATCACCCAGGCACAGCAAACAGACGTGCTGGTGATCCCGATGGGAAATCATGGAGGGGGCGAGGCCGCGCGGTGCAATGTGTGGTCGCATGGCCCCGCCCCCTCCATGCTCCCTCGCCGCCTGCCCTCCAGGAAGATGGGCAGGTGGTGAGGCCAATGCTGCCGCAGCGTCTGACCGACTTCACCACGGCCCGGAATCGCGCCGGGGATTCCGGGCCATGATAGCCGGCCAGATGTTACTTTTTATTGATGCCCACCTGGAATCACTTTTCCCACGCTTCAGCGGATTCTTGTGCTGGGAGCCCGGGAAGCATGGTTGAAATTGACCCCATGTGGGTATTCAGTGTGGTGAACATCTGGCGGCCGCCAAACAGATGTGCAGGGCACAGTGACCACAGGTGGGTATTCACTGTGGTTCACTGTGATCTCGTCACGTCTGAAAATACCCAATGATGTCTGGATGTCTTCCGGATGTGGCCATTGGCCGAGTGTAGAACCGGCATGAGCTGCTCCCATCTCATACCAGACCTAGTTTTCCATAACACCTCTGCAGAGTTGCTAAGGCCCAATTGTGTGCCCCACTGCAATCGACTTGCCGCCTTTGCTGCCCACTACATCAAGCTGTGCCCGATTATCTATATTGACCTTCAGGATCGGAGTGCACTGGCATCTGAAATGAACAATAAAACAACAATTAATAGGTTAAACTAACTGTCCAGGGGGTGAACATAAGTCCTAAATGCCGAAGAGCTAGTGGCAAACTACTTGTCTATTCACCGAGGATGAATAGACAGGTTTTTTTCTACTGCAGTTGGTGCTGGGGGATAGCGGGCCCAAGCAGCGGGTATTTTCTGGAGCCGCTGCCCTCATTTTTCCTGTATCGCCCCTTGAAGAAGAGCCCATTGCGAACAGCATCCTGGATTAGCAGGGGACCCTGTGTGCTAGAGGGAGGAACCAGAAGCGAATCCCCTGATCCCCCTGATCACCTGAAGCAGTGACTGGGAGGAGGAGCCGTGTAACGAGCCACACCCCCTAGAAGGTAAAAGCGTGGCTGCAGCGCCGGAGGTTTGTGCTGGTGGGAGAGGACAAGCAGCGGGTCTTTGCTGGAGCTGCTGCCCTCATTTTTCCTGTATCGCCCCTTGAAGAGGAGGAGCCGTGTAACGAGTCACCCCCCCTAGAAGGTAAAAGTGCGGCTGCAGCACCGGAGGCGTGCGCCGGAGGCAGCGCACTCCCTTGTGCGCACAGCCATAGGCACGGGCCAGGCACAGGGTGCCCACCCTCTTATGGTTTGAGTTTTAGCTGAATATTTGTGGGCAAAACATGACACGGAGGCGAAGGAAGCATGGTATGGAAACTAGGGCACGGTCAAAAGCCAGACAGCTTAAATTGGATGACTTTTTCATCGAAGAGCCCTGTCTGTCAGGGAGGGATGGGGGGAGGATCCCCTCCTGGGGGATGAAGCAGTTAGTGAGGAATCTGGCCTCACTTCTGTACCCCAAGACACTGACTATGATGTAGTGCAACCTTACCCAACCTTGCCCATAATGAATGGAGTCAAGCTGAACAGTGCGGGTAATGACACTGAGGGGGTACAGTTGATTCCACTGGATTATGCATTATTGGGGAACCAGTGTCTTGTGGTGGGGGATTTAATTCATACATTATATGAGCAGTTGGATAAAATCAATGTACAACTTTTGCAACAATAGATGCTGCTGGGGAAGTTAGTTGGGTTAATGAACACGCAACCCACAAAGAGAGAGGACGGGTCGAAGGAAAAGGAATGGGTTAATATGGCATCCCAAATGGAGGAAGTTGGGGATGGGGCTTCTGAAACTCATCCCTCAGTGGGGAAGGATGACGGGACAAGGTCCTGGGGGAGAGAACCACTGACACAGTTGAGGTTGAGCTATACAGCTCTGGCGGTTGAGGCTATCCCCTTGCCTCATGGGCTATGCCCGCAGTGGTCCTCCAAGCACTTGATCCGCCACCATATAATGAGTATTACTGGTGACTTTATACCCTATCATCATATTGTGTGTTTTGATATACTCCCTATGGTTAAACAGACCCAAAGATTGGTTATTTACTTTTGCTCTAGGGAGATTGTTGATAGATTGCTTACTTATAGGTCCCCATTTGCCAGCTGGAAGGTGTATCTTAGCCCCGTGTATGAAAATACGGTGATCTCTACCTTAGCTCTGAGGAGTAACAAACCTATATCGGGTAGGAGGGAGGTCCAGCAGATGATGAGAAGAGAGGGGGATAATCTGAATGATACATCTATTGCTGTTAGGTCATTTATAGGCCTGAATGGAAGTGCCAGGGGATCTATGGACTGTAGGTCAAGGGATCCAGTAGCACAGGGGGAAGTTTCAATAAGGGGCCAGATAGCAGGTCTCTCTCCAAGGGTGGAGATAGGTAATACCTTATTGCAGAGACACTCCCAGCTAGGGGAGTTGGCTTTAGGAAACGAGTCAGGGTTGATAGTGGATCAGGGGGGAGGGCAGCCCTCAGCCCAGAGACTGGATGTGGAGGGGGAGGAGTTGGGTTTAAGTTGTATACCCTCTGATGGGGACTGACAATTAGCCCCAGAGGTGATGGCTCTGATTATCTCCTGGAACATAGCTGTTTGGGCTAGACACATAGATGATCCGGATTTCACTGCCCTTATTAGGAAAGTACAAATTATGCTAGTACAGGAAACGTGGGCCAAGATGCCGATATGAAGGGTTTAAAGCTTATAGTATCCCGGCAGTAAACTACAACTCCAGGGGGCGTCCTTGTGGGGGGATTGGATGTCTTGTCTCCCAGGAACTTAAACCCAGGGAGATTATAGAGATTCCAGTCCCCCCAATAGCCTTAGGCATTATACTGAAATTTGAGCATGTGGTTTTGATTATTATAACGGTATATATACCACCAGTGAATGCTGGATCATTTATTACCTCGAGCTGGATTAAACTTGAGGAATTGCTGAGCAGTTTGGGACGTCAATACCCAGATGGGCTGATCATTTTGGCTGGGGACTTTAATTCACGAATGGGCCCCAATGATCAGTCCCTGTCCCAATATTGCCAATGTCCGGACTATCCCCTTACCGGTATATTGGATTCTAGAAAATCGAAAGATCAGCGGATTAACTCAGCAGGCATTCGGTTGGGGAAGCTTATTTATGATAATAATTTGTATGCTCTCAATGGTACTGGATTCAATGATTTAGAGGGGGAATTTACATATTTGGGGATGTCAGGATGCAGTGTAATTGATTATTGTGTGGTATCGGCAGCAGCCCTGCTAGAAGTTGTAAATTTTAGGGTTGGAGAGAGGGTGGTGGGGGATCATCTCCCCCTGCTACTCACAATCCGACTAGACGGTTTAGTCCAAGATCTCCCAGAGGAATCACGGTGTGATGATCTCCAGCTGGATATACACAGGGCTCCACAGTGGAATACTGCTCTTGTGGCTACTCTCCCTGGGTTTCTTTGGTCATCTGAAACTGCTGCTCTAAGAGATACTGTAATTTCAGCAACCGACGAGAGGGTTGCTATTGATATGTATAACCATCTGGGGGATCGGATAAAAGAGCAGATTGAGACCCTTGTACCTCCAATTTCTGGGGTGGGGTCAGGTAGAGGGAAGCCCTGGTATGACAAGGATTGTCGGATGGCCAAGTTACGCCTTAGAATATTATATAAGGGGTATAGGAGGGCTCGACTGCCTAACGTACCGTTGGAATATTTCCAACATAGAGCAATTTATAAGAAACTAATCCTTGATAAAAAGAAGAAATATGCAAAGGAGAGGTGGGATAAACTGATAGATGCTGCCGAATCGCAGGATTCTAGGTGCTTTTGGCAGCTGATAAACTCAACAAGGAAAGAGATTAGTATCCCCCTGTTTCCGATACACCCGCAGGAATGGGTGGATCATTTCCATCTCCTCTATGGAACTAGTCAAGAAGATAGCCAGTTTGGGAGTGTTATGGGTCTTCCATCAGATTGTCCTAGTTGGCCTCCCGTTACTGGAGCAGAGGTGGAAGCTCTGGTGGATCGTTGTAAATCCCATAAAGCTCCGGGCCAGGACCTAATCCAAGCTGAATCTATCAAGGCTCACAGGGACTGGTGGGTGTCTCTGCTGGCGGCATTGTTTTCAGCCATTAATGAGTATGGGAAGATACCGGAAGGCTGGGGCATGGCCATGGTGGTCCCAATATTTTAAAAAGGCTCAAGGAAATGCCCCGCGGATTATAGGCCAATTAGCTTGCTGAGTGTGGTGGCTAAGATTTATGGTCGCTTCCTTGCTGATAGGCTGGTGGAGTGGACTCAGCGGGAGAGGGTCATCTGCCCAGAACAGGCAGGATTCCAGGAGGGTAGATCTACCACCAAGCTATGTTTTGTATTATATCATCTTATTGCTAAATACACTCATTATCAAAAGACCTTGTACGCTGCCTTTTTGGATCTTAGGGCAGCGTTTGACTCGGTGGATAGATCTATCCTCTGGAGGAAGCTCAGGGAGATCTCTATAGACCGCAGACTCCTTATGTTAATCATTTCACTGCATTCAAACGCCTCAATCAGAGTTAAAACGTATCGACAGGGGCATCTGACAGTGCCCATTGAGGCTTGAGTCAGAGTCCGTCAAGGATGCATATTAGCGCCGATATTATTTAACATCTATATTAATGACATCATACCGGTCATGGCCGAGAGTAGATTTCCCCCCCCTAGGTTAGCATCAAGAGTGATAGGGGTCCTTTTCTATGCAGATGATGTGGCACTGTTGTCACAAACTCGCATTGGATTAAAACGACAGATGAACACCTTCAATGCATTCTGAAGTAGAAATAAAATGGCTATTAATTTTGAAAAATCAAAGGTGATGGTTTTCTCCTCACGGAGATTGCAGTACAGATGAGTCGTGGAGGGGCAGATGGTACAGCAGGTAGACTCCTTCAAATATCTTGGTCTAACCTACCATAAATCCGGGACCTGGAGAGAACATATCTCTAGGATGGAGGCCATGGCTAAAGCCTCTTCACTGGAGATAGGGAAGGCGTTTGTCAAATTGGGAAAATGCGCAGTGAAATCTGCAGTAGGGGCATTTAATAGCAAAGTTAGGGCACAATGCCTATATGGGGAAGAAATCTGGGCACCTTTCTGTGCCCAGAGAATAAATGTAACACAAGCCAGGTTTTTGCAATCTATCCTGGCAAGCCCAAGAGCGAGCCCTTTTGCCGCACTAAGGTTAGAATTTGGGCAAATTAGCTGGTACCAGTATGCCATCAACAGGGCCCTGAAGTTTTTGTGCAAAATCCATTTTGATCAGGACTCCCGGCTATTATGTGCCATAAAGGAGAACTCTTATGTAAATCCTTGGCAAGTGTGGGTCAGTGAGAGTTTGGCCAAAATGGGCCTCTCATTGAAATATCTGGAAGTAAACCTCAGGCCTTACTCTGGAAGGAGGTGCAGACAAGGATTTCAGATGTGGGAAGGCAGGAGGAGGTGGCTAAAATTAACCAGTCGCCACACATGCGCTTATATCCTTCTTGGACTCTGGATAAAGACTCTATGGATCACTATCTAGATGCCCAAGTAGCAATCAGAGATAAACAACTCATATTTATGGCTCGTGTGAATGCTCTTCCTACACGGATATATGAGGGTAGGCTGGAGGGAATTCCTTTTTTAGAAAGGCTCTGTCCCTATGATATGCAGGCTGTGGAGACAGTAGCCTATACTATGTTATCTTGTCATCTGTACGATGATTTGAGGGAAAAATTTCTGGACAAGATACTTAAAGAACAGGTAGGATGGGCTGAAGGGGATCTTCTTAGATACTTACTTAATAGCCCAAGGATTCAGGTGATTAAGGATGTGGGCGGTTTTTTGAGGCAGGCTATGTGGAGGAGGAAAAAGTTTTTGGAATTCAAGCCTATTGGCGAGTCTATGGTCAATGGCTCCCCCTGTATTTAGCTGATAATTGATAATTGATAACTGTTTAGGGTTGGATGGTGTAGAGAAAGCTTATAAGCTTATATGCCTAAAAATGTTTGATGTTTATGTATGTATATTTTTGTGGCTTTGCCGGCAATAACATATTGTTACGCATAATAAAATGTATATATTTATATATTTCTACTGCAGTCACTGGACAAAGCAGAGGATCACCTGCCCACTGCAATGTGATGGTATGCCCAACTCCCCGCTGATCTGTTTTAGATTTACGCAGAATTATCTGCAGAGCTAAAGGTGAAATGTGAGTGTCCTCCACAGAGACCGCCAAGCCCTCATGACATCTACGGGATTCAATAGTCAGTTCACTGACTAGAAAAGCTCCGAAGAAGGCCAATTTAAATGCCACCTCGAATAACTGCACTTCGTACAAGGAGTAACATATCCCAGGGAGGACAGACACAATGCGCATGAGTGAATCTGGGGTGATAGGCAATCTACTGTCTAGGTGGCTACCGCACTGTCTAGCCCAGCTCTCAAGCAACTGGTGACTGAGGAAACCCTGGTTCAGTGAGGGAAAACCTGCTAACCCACTAACAAAAGCCAACTCCGACAGTTTACCACCGATGGTGTTGGAGGAAAGACCCTTCCAATGCAGGGACATGGCGAATTGCACTGATTGGGCTTCTGGTATGGGAAAACCTAAGGGCCAACCCATTGTGACTCAGAATGGTTGAAATTCAGTGAACAAAATCACGTAAGCTGCCTGAGTTCTGGGGCCCAGGGAGCCCTGGACCTATTGGAATAACTCTATGATCCAAGAGTCCAGATGTCCTGTGGAACCACCTCCAGATGCTGTTGAGCCTCTGGAGCCAACTGACAGAAATGGTCCATCTGAAGACAAGAGAGAACGTTGGCGATGCCGTTGCTAACTCCCGGGACATGCTTGGACACAAACAGAACGTTAAATTGGAGGCACTGTAACACAAATTTCCACACCATCCACATGGTCCGGGCTGACTTAGATGATATCGAGTTTATCACTTGGACCATGGCGAGGTTGTTGCACCAAAAAAGCACCACCTGATTTGAAAACACCTGTCCTCACAGATGGACTGCCACCACGATGGGGAATAACTCAAGAAAGGTGAGGTCCTTGGTTATCCCTAGTGAAACCCATTCAGCAGACCATGGCGCATTGCACCATCTGCCTCTGAAATACAGGCCAAAACCGAAGCTCCCAGCAGCATCAGACTGGACTTGGAGCTTATCTTTCAGCTGTAGCTGCTGCCTCCAAAAACTGACACCATTATAGTCTGCTAGGAACCTGCTCCATGTCAAGAGATCCTCTCGCATGTCGACTGTAACTGATGTGGTAATGCTGAGGAAGATCTACTGTGATGGCACTGTATAAACGGGACAAGAAGGCTCGGCCCGGAGCCACAACCTAACATGAGAAATTAAGCGAGCCAAGCAAAGACTGCAGTTGCTTAACCATGACCTTACTGACTGCCAAGCATGTTTGCACTGCACCCCGCAGGGAAGCTACCTTATCCCCAGGAAAATGTGACACCCCCAGTACGGAGTCCATTTCTATCCCTAGAAAGGTCAGGGACGTTGCAGGTCCAACTGTTTTTTCCAGAGCGAGAGAAACTCCGAGCTCCTCTGCCATGGACTCAAAAACCCTCAATAGATGCCCGTGGTCCAGCGTACAAGGCCGACGGATGAACAAAAAAGCATTGATATAATGGAGGATGTTATTGGATCCCATTCGATGCCAGACCACCCATTCGATGAGTGTGCTGAAAATCTCAAAGGCAGCACAAGAAATTGCGCAACCCATGGGCACTGCCATGTCATAATAAAACATGCCCTGGAGCTGAAAACCCAGCAGCTAAAATCGAGCAGGTGGACCAGAAGCAAACGGAAAGCTTACTTGATATCACATTTTGCCAGAAGTGCGCCTTGCCCACATGCCCTGGCCATCTCCACCACCTGGTTGAACGAAGCATACTGGACTGAGCACAGCTCATCCAGAATTGCATCATTGACAGATTCCCCTTTTGGGTACAACAGGTGGTGAATCAGGCAAAAATTGCCTGGGGTTCTTTTTGGCACAATGCCCAATAGAGATACATGCAATTCCTCTATCAGAGGCCGCACAAAGGGGCCGGCCACCCAACCTTAATTTATTTCCTTCCATCGCTGGTATCCTAAAACCGAACCTAAATCCCCTCAGTACATAATCTACAGCACTCCGGTAGGGGCACTCGTGAAGCGCTCTCTGGAGCACCTCGTCAAGCACCGGCATTCGCGTTCTTGTGAGCCGCACTCCCATTACCACTCGGGGGGTAGCACCCTACCTTCATTTATTTCCTTCAATCGCCGGTATCCTAAAACCGAACCTAAATCCCCTCAGTACATAATCTACAGCACTCCGGTAGGGGCACTCGTGAAGCGCTCTCTGGAGCACCTCATCACACACCAGCGTTCGCGCTCTTGGGAGCTCCACTCCCATTACCACTCGGGGGGTACTTCCCCTGTCTATTTCTATTCCCTGCCTTGACCCGGTTACAATGTGCTGCTGGGTGGTTGCCGCCGCAGTGGGCGCAAGCATGTCTAAAGAGGCAAGGGGAGCACCTCCCTGCACCATTATATTCCCAGAAAGTGGCACCTCTTGCTGGGGTTTGGTGCCCGTCTGCCTGAAAGGGGTCATTAACTGGTGCTACCCCTCCCTTAATGAGTGTGTGGCTGCTATCTGCTCTCGGGGCATTGAATGTATTGTTCATGCACTCCAACCATAAGACTTGTGCATAAACGTCCCATCTCATGCCAGGGGTAATGGATGCCCGCTTCCGAAAGGCCTCATCATAGCAGATCCAAGCCCCTGGGTGCCCGGTGTCAAATGCCCACCTGACAATGCCCTAATACTTGATCAGTTCCATTGCCCTGCCGGGTGAAATTTCAATCATAACTCCCATCGAAATTGTGAATGCAGCCAACCAGTTGGACCAGTTGTGGTTGGCCTTGGGTCTCTTGAAACGCTCCCTTTCCTTAGGCTCATCCCTAGCTGTTGGATCAGGGATGGGTTCAGTGAAAAGGAGCAAAAAAATGTCCACATATTCACCTTTCCAGATTTTACACCACGTTGCCTGCAAGAGGTGGGCACCTATGGGTGCCGAGATGGCTGCGTAACCCCCAGCCAGCGGTGGCAATTCCTGCCTGTGCTGATTGGCCATGCATGCACGGGAGCAACATGCTGTTGGTGGGGCCCAAACCTGTGTAGCCTGTGATGTTCAGTCTTGTGGGAGGACAGCTGATGCGTGAGCATTGTACTGCCCTGGAACCGTGCAGTCACCCCTGTCACTCACCTGTGAAGCGGACCTGGTGTTGGCAACCGACCCATGTTGAATCGCCAATGCCCCCGTACACATATGAGATGCCAAGGCCCGCACAGCCGTGCTTGCCTGTGGGCAGCACCTGACCATGTGGGCACCCTGCTGGTTGGGCCACGGCACACAAGTGCCCATCCACACCCACCTGGCAGGCGGGTCAGCAATACCGCTGTGGTAAGAAATGTTTTCCCTTTCCCCCCACACCCAAGTGTACTCACTCAGAGGGGGGACCACGTTGTCTTGTGGATGTAAAAGGGGGACGTTCAGAACCTCATTTGCAAACTGCTTCCCCGGGCCTGCATGTGCACTGTTGGTGTCACACACTGCCCTCTCAATAGCATCCACACGATGCAAGATCACCTCTGATTGTGCCTGCCTCCTTTGCTGGAGCTCCTGAGTGGTACCCTCAAGGGGCACACCACACTCTAACCTCTCATGCTGGGGGTTCCCTCCAGGCCTCCGCCTCTCGTGGGTTACAATGTAGTTCAGTGATGCCTGTCGTGGTTCCCCTCTGGTGCGCTGTCTGTCAGGGCTTTCCTCCCTGAAACGAGATGGAACGCTGCAGTGACACCTACCCCTCCCAGGAGGTGGGGGGCATCAGGGGGGGAGCATTCGCCTATTGCTGGATGGCTGCTTCACATCCCCCAACCCTAGCCTGCAGTGAACCCAGAACCACACTGAAAGGGTTCTCCGAGATTCCAACGGAAACAGCTGTTGCCCCTTGATTGACGGACTCCCTACTTTGAGGGTCTCACCGTAGGCCTCTTTACTGGGACCTTCTTTTCAGGGGTTTTCTCCTTCTTCCCACCATCCTTAGCCATGGTGAGGGGGGGGAAGAGGGAGGGGCCACCAGCCCATCGGGAGAGCAAGCGTGGAGCAACAAAGCCAGCCCCATGAACTGTCCGGCCCCACCTCGCAACGCAGAGGACGGACAGCACCTAGGCCATGCGTGTTCAACTGCTCACCCCCAAAGGTGGTGGTGGGGCGCACAACCTCCTGAAGATGATAGGGCTCCTGCTCACCACGAACTGTGGCACATGGACTCCCCTGGCCACCCCCTAAATCTACAAGAGACGAAGGGGGTGCGTGTGTGGCAAACTGCCACAAGAAAGAAAGCCACGGACAGGACACTCCGGGAGTATGACCGCGTGTTCCACTTCTCCCTGCTGCCTGGCAGGTCTCATGATACGAGACTGCCGGCACTTGACAACCTGATGTGGTTGCCATGGCAACCATGCCACTAGGGCTTCCCCAGCAGCGATTCGCACAAATCCCCCACGCCCTTAAAAGGTCTGCCCTATTGGGGTAGCCCGATGGGCAGAGGGAATTCTCTGTGCAAGTGGAACAGGGCACCTGGTCCTAGTGAGTGTTTTCAGGCCTGGGTCCCAAACAGCACGACAACACTCCAGTTCTTCATTTACACTGTTTTATTTACAGAGTCTACAAATAAAGAACACACACAGTACAGACAGTCTCTTTCATCAAGTATCTTTCCAAGACAAACCCCTCAACGAGCTTCCCATTTCTGGTTCCTTTCTGGCAAAACCCTTCTTCCATTCCGGTGTGTCACTTTTAAGTCTCCCCCCCTTGGCTCCTGACATTAGCCAGCCCCTCTTTATGTGACTCCCTCTGGCTCTGCCCCAGCTCTTGTAACTCTAGTCTCCCAAATCTCAGGCTGCTTCTCCAATCTGTGCCTCTTCCCTTGTAGTCTAGGCTTGCACTTTTTTCCTCAGCGTTTTTCATATAATCAGGCTTCAGCTCACAGCTTGGGTCAATGAGCCATCTTTTATATGGTTCTTAGCTATTCGGCCTCTTTAGGGACCAGATGCGGCTGCTCCCTGGCTGCCCTCTTTCCAGCCCGTGTTAGCCCTGGTACAGGATCCATCCTTTCCAGTAACTTTGCCATGAACATAACTTTTGTGTCCCACTTATCAAATGGTGATAACAATGTGTTCCCACATAAGTTGTGAGAATAGAGGTGATTTAGTTAAAAATTGGGAGTTTGGGAAGAAAACATCAATTTTCGAATCTTTATCATTTATCACTATTTTCACATCTGTTAAAATTTCAAACAGAAATTATGGGTGTCTGTGTGTTGAAATCAATGTTTCTTAAGAGCTTCGTTTGAAAACTACAAGTTAAAGATACTGCCTAAGTGTAAACTAGTGCTATTGTTGTACACAAACATAATTGTGTTTTACTTTTAATAAAGGGAACATTATTCCACATCTGCTAAAAATCCTTCCTGTGCTCTGAGCCTGATATTTTTCAGACCATTTACTGACAGTTATAGTTATCTTTATAGAGGGAGAGCTGGTAAGTGGCTTCTCAGCACACATTTCTCATGATTAATGTGAAGTCATTTTCTACATAGTGGATTTCAGAACCTCTTTAATGTATACACATATGAGGGAGAGTTTTGCTAGCTACTTGTGAGGAAAAGAAAGTGCATAATTTTCCATACAATGAGGGTTACCACCTCCCTCTGGGCTTTACCCTGGAAGAGGGAAGCCACATTTGTGGGGATGGGACAGAATAGTTGTCATGCTTCTTCCTGATGTAACCCTGCTGTTTATGGAGCAACTCGGTACACTGCAATGCTTCACAGGGTCAGGACCACATCAGAGAGGAGATGGGGCAAAGAGGCTAATACAACCCCTTCAGACGTAATGTCATGACATCACAATTTTCCACAGAGATGGAGCGACGATAGAAAGGGGAGCAGGAAAGACCCTATGACCCACACCGTTCTAGCATACTCTCCCGCCACCCGCCCAAGACTTGATTGCTCTGGATGACCTGGAGGGCAATCCTGACTGACCTAGAGAAAACGAGACATTTTCAAAGCCCCAACACCAGCACCATTTCCAAAATTCTCCTTCAAAACAGGCGTTTTCAGTAGAGCTGGTTCATTTCCCCCCTCAGATTTCCAAATTGGGAACAGGAAGGAATGTTGGCCTATTTTTTTCCTAGAAAACTATAACCATGTTTGTTTTTGTTTTTTTTAAATGAATTTTACAAAATTTTGAGTTGGGGGGGCGGAAATTGTGAAACATCTCACCCACATTCTCTTTTATAAATTCCACCCTAACCCTTCTTGACCAGCTGCACTTATCGATAGTGACAGGCTGTAACAACTTACTTCAGGGCTAAACTAGAAGCTCAGTGAATAGGATTTGACTCTCACTTGCAGTCATGCCCCCACCCCAAAATAATCTTATGACATTCAAGGCATCGTCTCATTGCTATCCCAATGTTTGGAGGCCGTGACAGAATGGATGCAGCAGAGCAGACTGAAACTCAACCCCGATAAGACGGAGGTGATGTTGGTTGGGAGAGCGAGGGAGGTAATGGCCCCCCTGGTCGGGGGGGGGGGGTTCGCCCTCCTATAGCTCAGCAGGTCCCGAGTCTGGGGGTGATACTGGATGCAGACCTTCGGCTGGAGCAGCAGGTGGAGGCAGTTGCTAAGGCTGCCTTCCGCCAGTTGTATCTGGTGCGTAGGCTGCGTCCGTTCATCTCCGACCCGGACCTGGCCTCCCTCATCCATGCTTTCATCACCTAGAGGCTGGACTACTGTAACGTGCTTTACGTGGGGCTTCCCTTGTTCCTGGTTCGGAGGCTTCAGCTAGTGCAGAATGCGGTGGCTCATCTCCTTATGGGGACAGGCCATCGGGAGCATATTACACCTGTGGTCCGAGCTCTACACTGGTTGCCAAAAGTGTGCCAAGCCAGGTTCAAGGTTTTGGTGTTGATCTACAAAGCCCTTCACTGTCTGGGCCCTTCATACCTCAGGGACCGCCTCACCCTCCGCACCCCAGAACGGCTCCTTCGGTCCGCTGGGGGTGCCTTCTTGGAGGTCCCCCGTGTTAAGCGGGGGGCCACAATGGAGAGGGCATTCTTGGTGGCCGCGCCGCGCCTTTGGAACTCCCTTCCGGAGGAAGCTCACCTGGCCCCCAGCTTGTTGACATTCCGGCAAAGTTGTAAAACCTGGCTGTTTGCCCAGGCCTTTGGGGAGGGTTGGGTAAGGGGGGATTTTTTAGCTCCCCCACCTGATCTATTATTTATTATCTATTTATGTATTATGAAGGCCCGGAGCCCTGTTTTAATAATTTATACTGTTATTGTTGATTTTAAATTGTATTTTATTGTATTGTTTTTATTGTTGGAAGCTGCCCCGGGCTGTTTGCAGGAGGGGCAGGGTACAAATTTATAAAATAATAAATAAATAAATAAATAAATAAATAATATATCATCACCTTGATCCCTCATGCTGTGGCAAGGGGATCAAACTTTTCCATCAATGAAATTGGTGAATAAGTTTGTTCTTAATATCATTCAGTATTCAGAAACTATAGACTTCTAAAGGGAAATAAGAAGTTGAAATCATTAGGATCAGTACCATTGAAGCCACCCTATATGATGGAACATTTTATAAGTTAATATAAATCAAATCAAATCAAAACTTTTATTGTTTTCCTCCTGGGCTATAACAATCTTGTACAAGATAAAGCACAAATAAATAAATAAATAAATAAATAAAATGATACAGCAAATGTACAGTTGTAACCATTAGCCGTCTGCAAGATGCAGGCAACACTGCCGTGGAAACCTACAATAAAAAGTGGGCTTAAAGTCCACATACTGTTCCTATTTTGTCTCGTCTCCCTGAAGGGGGGAGAAGAGAAGGGAGGGCGATTACAGCTATTCGGAGAAAAGAGCATAACCCCAAAGCCATCCATTACACATAAATCTCCTATATACCAACCCAACCAACCTGTGTATGTTACCGTCCCACCAAGTGCTATGGTCAGGTGAAGTAGAGGCTGCAAATACCTTGGATAGCTAAAGCAAACCATGCTACAGTTCTCGCTTGAGCAGTATCCTCCGTGTTAAGGAGCCACTGCAATCCCTTAGCAACAAGGTCCTGAGGCGCTCCCAGCCTCCCCAGGTATTTACATCTGGGTCCCACTAGAGCCGGACAGTGAAAGATCATGTGTTCCACAGTATCTACTTCCCCTAAAGAGCATATGGGGCAAATCCGAAGGGCCCAAGGAACCATCTTATACCGGCCTTCTCGAACCGCTGAGGCCAACGTATTGATCCTTATTTTGAGAAAGGCGCCCCACAACCCAGGGTTATCCCACGCAAACAAATAATATGGTGCTACGGATTCCTCCTTATAAGGGGCATAGGTTAGAGTAATTTTCTGAGCCACCATCCGCTCCCTCTCAGCTTGTAAGGACTGATCCAAAATCCGTCTTTTAAGAAGTCGTCTCGCTGCAATCCCTCCACACTGGGTTAGACTCTCCACCGCAAAACCCAGCAAGTGGATTTCATGCTCAACCCTTCTAAGCCACGTAATCCCCAACCCGCACTCCAGGGTTAGCATCAACAATGACTCCCCAGGCAGAGGGAATAGAGCCGTCTTAATCCAAAAGTTTGCTATCGCCTGGAGAGCATGGGTCCTAAGAGGGAGTACACGGGCCTTCGCTCTTAAAATTACCTGTGGGGTTTCTCTGGGAACACCCATAATAGCTCTCAAAAAGCTGTTCTGGATTGGTTCCAGAGCAGATAGAAACAGAATGCCCCATACGGGCAATGCATACAGGATTTGGGCTATAGCCTTTGCTCTAAATAAGCGTAGGGCGGGAAGGACCAGTTTGCCACCTTTTCCATAGAAGAATCTCACTATGGCCTTGGAGGTTTTCTTAGCTGAAGCTTGAACAGCCACGCAATGGGCTTTCCAGCTTCCATTGGAGGCAAAAAGAACCCCCAAATATTTGAAGCATTGTACTTGCTCAATGGGGTTAGAGCCAATAACCCAGCGCTGAACTTTCTGAGCACCTCTGCTTCCAACCACCAGCACCTTGGTCTTAACATAGTTGATGGATAACAATTCTGCCTGGCAATAAACCCTGAAATCTGCACCGTCCAATATGTCACGGTGACATTCTCCTAGTGGTGTTTCTGAAGGGTTAAACAGTTTTTGTTAAAAGAGAAGAAGAGATGTAACAATATGATAGTACTTGCAGACACTTTCAGGAAGCATACTGTTTCCTAGAGGGAACATTTAAGAAAAAGCACCTTCGGAAGAACTGGTGAGAGCCTGGAGTCTTGGGCAGCCATATTGAGTTACACTATGCAACTACAATAAAAGTTTGCTTGTTAATCAGCTCTGTGTCAGTTGAACCACAATTCAATATAGATCGGACGTATCATGAAAAATAGATCAGAGCTCCCCAGCTTTGGCTTGGAGACTAGTACTACCCAAAATACGATGTATTTTGGTTGACACAGCCAGTAGGGATGTGCGAACAGATCACGGTTTGGTTGTTTGGTCATTCAGTCGTTCAGTTTGGGAACCGAGTTCGGGTTCGGTCATCCAGTCCAGGGACCGAGTTTGGATTCGGTCATTCAGTTTGGTGGAGTTCGGTTCGGCTGAACATTCGGAAATTGGTATTGGTATCGGTATCGGTCTAGATATCGCGTGGTCTCGTGATCACATCAGAAACTGGAAACTGGAAATTCGAGTATGTACGGAGCTTGTATGGAGAGAGAGCATGTGTGGTGTGGCTGGCCAGCTGTGTGGTGTTGTTTGGTGTGGTTTCTGGTTTGGCTGTGTTGGTTTGGCTGGTTTGGTTGTGTGAGTTGGTGGGTGTTTTGTTTGGCTGTGTGTTTGTTGATTGTGTTGGGAGACAAAAAATTAAGAGGCTGAGGATGAAGAGGAACTGGAAGGTCAAGATGGAGGAGGAAGAGGCTGCTGGACCTAGTTCTGAGGTGGTGGAGGTCGAGTCCTCATCAGAGGAGCAAGAGGGCACAGGAGGTGCTGCCAGGTTTGTAAACTTTATTTTGACTTTGAGGACAAAGAAGAATACTATCCTTTAGAGTGAGCTCACTGGCAGGCGGGTGGGTGCATGGGTGGTGGGAAGTCAGGCACAAACATTGGGCATCAGTGGGTGGCAGCAGATGTCTTCCACAGAGAGAGAGGGTACTGTGTGGGGCTCTTCCAGCAGTCAGGCATGAGCCGAAGGAAGCACCCACCCAAACACGTGCCAGCCATCCCTAGCAAGGGTCTCCAGTTGTCATTGCCATCCCTAGGACCCCCAGAAAAGCAGGATTTGAACATGCCAGCCAGGGTCTTTTGGATTTACACGTGACAGCCAGGGTCTCCCGTTGCCATCCCAAGCACCCCAAGAAGGGCAGGATTTTCACGTGGCAGCCAGGGTCTTTTCAGTTCCCATCCCTAGCACCCCAAGAAGGGCAGGATTTGCACGTGCCAGCAAGGGTCTCTCCATTTGCCATCCCTAGCATCCCCTAGGACCCCAAGGAGGGAGGACTAGAGGCATCATCATAAATGCATTATATTATTTAGGTGTTGTTTATATGTTCCTGTTTCAGGGAGGGTGTTGATTCCGCCCCCGCTGATGGTGCCCGGACCCCCAGAATCGCAGCAAGGCAGAGGTTGCTGGAGCCGCTGCCAGAAAGAAGGCAGATGAGGTCTGCGGTCTGACAGCAGTATGACAGGTTGAAATGTGGATTCACCATCTGCAAGGTAAGACATGGGGAATGGAACAACAGGGAATGGATTGTTGCCCTGTGACCTGTTAGGAAGTTCTCTGCAGAGAGAGATTGGCCACCCTCCCACTTGTGGAGAAAGAATGCAGGCAGGGCTTGACATTGACAGACCATTGGTCTGACACAGTATGGCAGTTCTTAAGTTCCTATCTTTTTATGTTCTTTAGATTTGCAGCAAAAAAATAAAAGGGGCAGCCAGGGGACCACATAAGGGCTGATAGCACATATGGAGAACCTGCATGGCATCAAGGTGGTGCGGTGGGATGTCTCCAGCTCCAGGCATGTTATTTCCATCACATTCTGGTAGGTTTGCTGCTGGATGTGGGCATCGGGCATGAGCACAGATGAGAGCGCTTCCTAATTCTGGCAGGTGGCAGCTTGAGTTGGATACACCTCCCCCCCCCAATCTCTCTCATTCTAGCAGGGACCCTCTCTTTCTCTCCCTCTCTCTGGCCATATAGTGCCGGTGACAGCATGGGTGGGATTGTGTCTGTCTCTCCTTCTAGCAGTGTGGACTCTCTCTCTCCCTCTGAACAGCAGGTTGCTAACCCATAAAAAAAAGGTGGAATGAAAACTCCCCGTGAGCGGAATGACAGGGCCCCAGAGAACCGTGAGGGTGGGTCCTGGGGCTAGAGTGGCAGCTTCTAGATATTAGGCAGGAGAGCCCTCCCTGCCAGTAACGTAGCTCCCACAACCCTGATGGCAGGGAATCCCAGCAGCGGAATGTTCACCTTGATGAATAACAACTGCTCCACCAACTTGGCCCCCAGTCTCAGGTGATGTGGGGAGCAAATGTCCCCCACTATGGAGAACACCTGCTTGCTGGGGACACTGGTTGGTGGGCACGACAGTATACCCTTGGCCATTTTAGACAGGACTGGCCACATGTTGGCCTTGCCGCCCCAATAGGGCAAGGGATTGCTGCTGGGATCGATGCATGGTTCCTCCTCCAGATAGGTCTCCATTGCTGCTGAGGTGCCATCATTCTCCCTCTGGTAGCTCTGACTGGGCACCACCTCCACCACTGCCCTCAGTTATGCTGCTTGCCATATTGTGCATGGCCCCATGCTCCCAAGAGTGACCTGCACATGTTTAAGTTTGTTTAAGTTTAAGTTTATTGAGGCTCAGCCATGGCTATAGCCAGTAACATATATCTATATATATATCGAGGTAAGATACGTAACAAAATACAAAAGACCTTAACCTCCTATCCTCCCAAATGTACAAAAAATAAGTTACTCATCCATAGTATAATAAATCCAAAGAGGTCGGAAAAGTAAACCAGTAGAGAAAAAACAAGTTAAAACCAATAAAAAATTCCCCATTCACCTGGGGCTAAACATACATTTTCCAACACCATGTAACAATCCATTTACAAAATACTAATAAACTTATGATAACAACAAGTAATTAGTATTAAAACACAAACCTACTTATTTCCTCAGGCCCAAGTTGAATAGCGGCAAGGGGGTGGTCCCTCTAGACTGACTGGCCCAGCAATGGTGGTTTTACCTTTATACTGGCCCTCCTCCTGGATGCCAGACAAACAAAGGATGCAATTTTTAGAAAATTCTCCCTACTAGAGAGTGAAAGGAGGCATAGATAACATCCCTCTGACTCAAAGGTCATGTTTTCTTTAAGGAGTGGAGACAACCACGTTACCCTCAGGGCTGAATAATAAGAGCATCTCAAGAGGAAATGATCCATAGTTTCTACCTCCTTAATTCTACAAGTACAGCATCACTGGTCATATTTCACCTTATGGTATCTGCCCTCCAAGACTGCGGTCTGCACAAGCTGAAAATGAAGCTGAGTATAACTCCTCCGCAGTCTTGGGTTTACCAAACGGTCTAAATAGGATTAGAATATACATCATACTTCAAATTGGTGAAAAGAGGGACCACCCTCCAGCCGGAGATCTCCCCAAGATCGTTCTGCTGTGAGATGTCCCCCAACCTCTGATTTACCTCCCTTTTTATCACAGCTAATTGCTTGCCAACAAAGTATCGAAAGGAGAAACCCATACCACCGAGGAGAGACCCCAAATAGTTTAGCCATGGGTAAGGTCTTGGCCCTGAATTGGCCATTTCTTCTTTCAGACATTGGACCAGTAGGTGGGATTCCTGAAGTGATAGAATTCTCAGCCAGAACATAATGAAAGACTTTTTGGCATAAGTTTCAATTGATATAATACCCTTTTCAGCCCTCAGGAGGGCCCTTGGGACACTAGGCCCAGTTCTGAGTATATTCCTAAGAAAAATATTTTTGACTCTTTCCAAGATATCAATATTGGGATATGGAATCAATTCTATCCCAAATGCAGCTGCAGGCGGAACCTTGACCTGGTAAACTCTCAGAATAGTGGAAACAGAGATTCCCTTAGAAATACTTGTGGCCCTTCCTAGGGCTTGGGCTGCCTTCAAAGTCTCGTTGACTCTATTCTGGAGGTGTGCATTCCAGGTGCTTCTAGTGGTGAACGTAATGCCAAGATATTTAAATACAATGATCACCTCCATGTCCTCAATGCCAGTTTTCCACCTAGAGACTTTGGGTTTCTTACCTAAGATCATGATCTTGGATTTTAAGGCATTGACCTTTAGTCCATTTATCTGACAATAAAGTTGCAACTTCCCTAATGACCTTTTAAAACCTATCTCTGTCTATGAGAGCAATACAATGTCATCTGCAAATTGTAGTGTGCTTAATTGAGTTTCTCCCACCCTAGGCACATGGATGTCTCTGGATCCCCAAAATTTGATTAGGTCGGATACATATAGGTCAAAGAGGAGTGGGGCCAGGATACAGCCCTGGCGAACCCCCCTCTTGATACAGAAGTTGCTAGCTTGCCAAGACAAATTGCTGCATTTAATAGCGGCCTCGTTATTGGAATACAATTGGACTATAGGCAAAAGCAGCTTATCACAAATTACCAGAGTTCTGAGTTTTGCCCATAGCCTTGCTTAGGGGACTGTGTCAAATGCCTTAGTTAGATCAATGAATGTCAAGAACAATTTACCCTTTTTGATCTTATGGTACTTATAGATGATATGTTGAAGAATGTAACAACAGTCAATGGTTGAGTGGCCTGTCTTAAATCCAAACTGTTCCTGCGGAATCACTGCATTCTCGTTAGACCGTGACTCCAGGTGCTTATAAAGAAATTTAGCTAAAGCTTGCCAATCACTGATAGTAAACTGATTGGTCTATAAGAGCCAGGGTCCTGTACTTTGCCTTTCTTAAAAATGGGTATTATCCATCTTCTAACCCAAGATTGAGGGACCTTCAAGCCATTACTGACCGTAAGGAATAGTTTAGATAGGACCGAGGCCCACCATACTGGCGCTGCCTGAAACATTTCAGCCGTGATTTTATCAGGGTCCGGAGCCCTCTGCTGCTTTAATAACATAATGGCCTTGATGATTTTATCCTCTGAAAAATCTTCCAGTTGCCACTTGGTTGGATCATATGTCTGTAAAGGGATTACCAAATCTTCCAAAGGCACCTGACAATTAGGGATGGTGAACATGGTTTGGACGTTTGGTGTTTGGCCCGAACTCGACCAGTTCAGACCACCGAACCAGAACTCAAACCAGAACACAAACATACCGAACAGACAGAACTCCGAATGCCAAAATGACCGAACACTTTGGTCAGTTCAGATTCCGTTCGGCTGAGTTCGAGTGGCTAAAACGTGGTCTACTGTCAGGTCACTGGAAGGCCAAGCGTAGCAGGGAGGGGGAAGTCATCTGACTCAGAACGGAGCAGACTTCCAGGCATCAGGGTGGAGGATGGAGACTGGCTTGGAGTAGCAGCCAGCCTGACGAATCACCATCCCTTTTTGCCTCAGACCACTGGCTTGGCAGTCTGCGATTGGCCACGGGCTAGGCTGCACTGAGCCAATGGGGCTTGCAGTGAGACGGGCGCAGCAAGAAACAAAACTGTCTGTATCCCCCCTTCCCAATACCTTCTGAGCTAGTCACTGTTCTTGAACAGCAGACATTTCAGAAGGCTCCCTGTCTCCCAACAGTTTTTGTTCTCCTCAATCCATAGCAATCCTCCTTCCTTTTCACCCATCCAACCCATCTACCTCCATATTATCATTTGTTTAGCTTACCTTAGATAGATTTAGTTGTTATTTTTTGGTTTTATCCCTCCCTGTGTTCCCTGGGCTCAATCTTCCTTCCTCCCTCCCCGCTCCATTGAATCCTTTCCCTCTCACATATTCCATCCCTGATTCCCTTCCTTTCCCCTGTTTTTTTATTCATTTAGAGTAGGATTATTAGATTGATTTAGGTTTCATTTCAGTTTTGTAGCCCTCCTTGTGTTATTTGTGATTCTCCCCCCACCCAATCCCATATATATATAGATCAATAAATTAGAGATAGACAGTTAGGAGTTACTAGTTAGCTTAGTGATAGAGAGATACAGAATTTAGTGTTTAATTTTAGTGTTTGTAGGAGTAGGCCTTGTGATAGATAAACCATTTAGTTAATAGTTGATAGCATTTAGAATAGTTATAGCAGGTAGATTTAGTGTAGATAGATAGATAGATAACATTTGATTTTAAAAATTGCATTAAAAAATAAAGAAAATTTTAAAAAACAATATAAAAACATTATTTTGGAGGGAGAAATGGAGAAGGGAAGGAGAGGCCAGTCTGCTGCCCATAGGGTAGTCAATGGGGCACATGCCAGAGGTGGGCAGGGCCATGCACGGGGAGCGGCAGCAGGGAGCAGCAGTAGTCAGAAGCAGAGTGCATCACCCCCCCCCTAAAAAAAATCAGCAGGCCTGCTTTAGGGCACCAGGCTGCTCTGCATCACCTCCTGGCAGTGCCCTCCACTGCCATGCAGGGCACTAGAAGGGCTGCAGGACTTGAGGCTCAGGCTGCATCTGTCTCTGCTGCAGGTGGTGCTGGAGCAGGTGCTGAGGCTGCTTCCGATGTTGCTCCAGGGCTACCAATGTCCCCCACTGTCGAGGCAATCCCCAGCAGTCCAGAACTGGTGGATCCCACCCCAGCTGCAAGAGGCAGGGCCCAATTCCCGGGCAATGACAGTACTAGGGAGAGGAGCAGTAGCAGCAGCAATAGCAGCTACAGAGGGGGCACAGGGAGAGTGCCAGCAGCATGGCGGGCACGGGCAGTCTAGCCGCTGGGTCACAGTACTCCCCTTCATGGGACAGTGAGGAAGAGGCAGTCAGTGACACTAGTGCCGCAGAGGAGATCTCTGTACACGAGGCGATGACTGACCCTCCTCCCAGAGCTGCATCACCAGTGCCACAAAGTTCACCCCCTCCCAGCAGCACGTCCGCCGGGATGGGCAAGAAGGCAGTGGCGGGGTGGGAATCTTCTGTCTGGGATCATTTTAAGCCAGTGTGGGCAGATGATCCCAGAGAGATGCAGTGCATGCTGTGCAAGAAGTTGGTGAAGCGCGGGCAGGTGCTTGCCAACCTTGGCACAACTGCAATGGCCAGGCACCTGAAGGCATGCCACAGTGCTGTGTTGCTGAGCAGGAAGGCAGGGAAGTGGATGCCAGCAGGTTCCCAACTCTAGCAGTCAGTCGCCTGGCTCATTCAGCAGGCCAGCGTCCTGCACCAACTGCTGCAGCCTCTACCAGCAGGAGCAGTATGGGGGCAGAAAAACAGCAGGAGCCTCCCAGAAGCCCCGTCAGTCCACCATGAAGGAGATGGGGTGGGGCGATGTGTCAAGGCCATCTGCAGGGCGCCGTGGCACAGGCTTCCAGGAGAAAGGGAAGCGCCTGGTTGCTGAGATGATTGCCCTGAATGTCCAGCCCTTGTCCATTGTGGAGGACAAGGGCTTCCAGTGGGTGATTGGGTTCCTGGATCCCAACATTAAGCTGCCTTCCCACTCCACACTGAGTCAGACTGTGGTGCCACAGCTCTATGGGGCTTTCAAGGAGCGGGTGAGAGAGCTGCTGGCAGGGGCTGGGGATGCAACGGTCTACTTTACGACAGACCTGAGGTCTGCCAGAAATGCCCAGCACGCCTAACTGGTGGTGATGGCACACTGGTGGCAGGACGCAGAGGCAGCGCTAGGCAGTGGCAGGAGGGGTCCTGAAATATGGTATAGGTGGGCCCTGCTTCAGGCCCAAGTTATGGACAGCTCCCACACCGCGAGGAACCTCGAGGCAGTCTTGGACACCATGGTGAGGGAGTGGATCATGCCAGGCGCAGCCTTCACCAAGGGGTGTGTGGTCACGGACAACGTGGCCAATATCCTTAAGGCAGTCCATGACGGGGGCTTCATGAGCATCCCTTGCACCGCACACACCCTCCACCTGGTGGTGAAGGACGCTTTGGGCTTGGGGGAGAAGGGGATTGGGCCAGGCACCCTTAGCTCCCTGGTAGACCGGGGGAGGAAGCTTGCGGGGTCCTTCAACTGCAGCATGAAGGGCAGCGAGCTCCTCAGGGAGAAGCAGGCTGAGCAAGGGTCCCCGGTACACATCCTTACCCAGTATGTCTCTACCCATTGGAACTCCACCTTCCTGATGCTCAAGCGGCTTCTTGAACAGAAAGCCGCCCTGCATCAGGTTGAACTGGAGACAGAAATCAAGGCACCTCCAGGGTACAACAGGGAGGAATGGGAGATTATCTCCCAAACTGTCTTTGTCCTGAGACCATTCCTGGGTGTCACAGAGACATTGAGCAGCTCCACCGCCACCCTCAGCCAGGTGACCCC
>QEPC01006065.1:146174-180101 GCA_003113815.1 Sphenodon punctatus | reverse complement strand
ATAATCCATTTACTTCATAGCATTTAGAATAGTTAATAGCAGTTAGATTTAGTGTAGACAGATATATATAATATTAGATAAAATAAATAAGAAAACCCCATATAAAAACCAAAAAAACAAATAAAGAACAAAAGAAAACCCAATAAAAAACCAAAAAACCATATAAAAAACAAACAAACAACATAACAACACTTCCCGAATGGCTGAACGGCCAAACCGAACAGCTGAACAGCCGAACCGAACAGCCGAACGGCCTAACCAAATGACCTGTTCAGACGAATGAACCGAAAAGCCAAACCCGAACTCAGCGAATGAACCGAACGAACGAACCGAATGAATCCAAACCGAATGAACGAACCAAATGGATGAACCGAACGCAGCTGAACCGAATGGCCAAACCACGATCTGTTCGCCCATCCCTACCACTCAGCTGTTTGCTCTAGGTAGGGCATGATATAGATATTACATGATATAGTGACACTGGAACTACTTATTACACCGCATGACAAGAAGCAGCCACTCCAGCACCAGGACCCGCCATCAGTATCCTGGGGCCAAGTTACAGGCAGGGAGGGCTGTGGCCAAAACCTAGAAGCTGCCACCTTAGTCCCGGGACCCACCGTGATGGGTATGGGGCCATCATTCCTCGCACACTGTGCTGTCATTCCACCGCAACATGAAACAGCCACTCCAGCCCCGGGACCAGCCGTCACGGTCCTGGGGCCAATTTACAGGCAGGGAGGGTTGTGGCCAAAACCTAGAAGCTGCCACCCTAGCCCTGGGACCCACCATGATAGCTCTGGGGACATCATTCTTCACACACTACAATATCTTTCCACATCATTGAGAAGCATCCACTCCAGCCCCGGGAACCGCCGCCAGGGTCCCAGGGACAAATTAGCCAGGGAGGGCTGTGGCCAAGATCCAGAAGCTGCCACTCCATCCCTGGGACTCACTGTCATGGGTCTGAAGCCATCATTCATCACACACTGTGCTGTCATTCCACTGCACCAAGAAGCAGCCACTCCAGTCCCGGGACCCGCCATCAGGGTCCCAGGGCCAAGTTACAGGCAGGGAGGGCTGTGGCCAAAACATAGAAGCTGCCACCTTAGCCCCAGGACCCATCATGATGGGTCTGGGGCCATCGTTCATTTCACACTGCGCTGTCATTCCACTGCACCAAGAAGCAGCCACTCCAGCCCCAAGACCTGCTTACAGGTTCTCTGGGCCAAGTTACAGGCAGGGAGGGCTGTAGCCAAAACATAGAAGCTGCCACCTTAGCCCCGGGACCCACCGTGATGGGTCTGGAGCCATCATTCACTGAACACTGTGCTGTCATTCCACCACACCAAGAAGCAGCCACTCCAGCCCCAGGACCCACTGTCAGGGTCCCTGGGCCAAGTTACAGGCAGGGAGGGCTGTGGCCAAAACATAGAAGCTGCCACCTTAGCCCCGGGACCCACCATGATGGGTCTGGAGCCATCATTCATTGCACACTGTGCTGTCATTCCACCACACCAAGAAGCAGCCACTCCAGCCCCGGGAACTGCCATCAGGGTCTCGGGGCCAAGTTACAGCCAGGGAGGGCAGTGGCCAAAACCCAGAAGCTTCCACCTTAGCCCCAGGACCCACCATGATGGGTCTAGGGCCATCATTCATCACACACTGTGCTGTCATTCCACTGCACCAAGAAGCAGCCACTCCAGTCCCGGGACCCGCCATCAGGGTCCCAGGGCCAAGTTACAGGCAGGGAGGGCTGTGGCCAAAACATAGAAGCTGCCACCTTAGCCCCAGGACCCATCATGATGGGTCTGGGGCCATCGTTCATTTCACACTGCGCTGTCATTCCACTGCACCAAGAAGCAGCCACTCCAGCCCCAAGACCTGCTTACAGGTTCTCTGGGCCAAGTTACAGGCAGGGAGGGCTGTAGCCAAAACATAGAAGCTGCCACCTTAGCCCCGGGACCCACCGTGATGGGTCTGGAGCCATCATTCACTGAACACTGTGCTGTCATTCCACCACACCAAGAAGCAGCCACTCCAGCCCCAGGACCCACTGTCAGGGTCCCTGGGCCAAGTTACAGGCAGGGAGGGCTGTGGCCAAAACATAGAAGCTGCCACCTTAGCCCCGGGACCCACCATGATGGGTCTGGAGCCATCATTCATTGCACACTGTGCTGTCATTCCACCACACCAAGAAGCAGCCACTCCAGCCCCGGGAACTGCCATCAGGGTCTCGGGGCCAAGTTACAGCCAGGGAGGGCAGTGGCCAAAACCCAGAAGCTTCCACCTTAGCCCCAGGACCCACCATGATGGGTCTAGGGCCATCATTCATCACACACTGTGCTGTCATTCCACTGCACCTAGAAGCAGCCACTCCTGCCCCGGGACCCACCGTCAGGGTCCCGGGGCCAAGTTAGAGGCAGGGAGGGCAGTGACCAAAACCCAGAAGCTGCCACCTTAGCCCCAGGACCCACCATGATGGGACTGAGACCATCATTCATCACACACTGTGCTGTCATTCCACTGCACCAAGAAGCAGTCACTCCAGCCCCGGGACCCCCTGTCAGTATCCCGGGGCCAAGTTACAGGCAGGGAGGGCTATGTAGTGTGGCCAAAACCTAGAAACTGCCACCCTAGCCCCGGGACCCACCGTGATGGGTCTGGGGCTATCATTCATCACACACTGCACTGTCATTCCACTGCAGCAAGAAGCAGCCACTCCTGCCCTGGGACCCACCATCAGGGTCCCGGGGCCAAGTTAAAGACAGGGAGGGCTGTGGCCAAGATCCAGAAGCTGCCACTCCATCCCCGGGACCCACCGCGATGGGTCTGCAGCCATCATTCCTCGTACATTCCAATGTTGTTCCACCGCATGACAAGAAGCAGCCACTCCTACCCCAGGACCCACCGTCAGGGTCCCGGGGCCAAGTTACAGGCAGGGAGGATTGTGGCCAAGATCCATAAGCTGCCACTCCATCCCTGGGACCCACTGTGATGGGTCTGGGCCATCATTCATCGCACACTGTGCTGTCGTTCCACTGCACCAAGAAGCAGCCACTCCTGCCCCAGGACCCACTGTCAGGGTCCCGGGGTCAAGTTAAAGACAGAGAGGGCTGTGGCCAAGATCCAGAAGCTGCCACCTTAGCCCCGGGACCCACCGTGATGGGTCTGGGGCCATCATTCATCGCACAGGAATGTGGGAGAAGGGGGAAGCAGTGCACCATAGTCCCCTACCTCCAAGATACCAGCCAAGCCCCTGCAGCATGTTATCACACACAACACTGAACTCCTTGGGGGGTGATAGCAGGAGAGCTGCTCCTTGTTTCCTCACCAACCACCACTAATTACTCTTTGGAAGGCAGTGGCATCTTTTGTCATTCTTCTGCTTCTTTATCCTGGGTTTTGTACTTGTTTTCCCCACAAGACTCTTTGTGAGGTTGGAACCCAGACCAAAGGCTTCTGGATCCTCACACAACTTCTTATAAACTTCTCCAGCCAGCAGGCACCTGTCCCTGCCCATCCCCCTTACCCCTGTCCCCTCATCATTCTTAGCCTGAACCCCAATGCTCTTGGACGTTAGGGTGCTGATGGCTCCCATGCATGGGGACATCCATAAAGCATGTCATGCAAGCCGTGCATATTAGTAAAGTCGTGCCAATGGGTGACATCCGGGGGTTAGGGGGATTGGTAACGTGACATTATACCCATATGTTTGTGTCTGTCACAGTTTGTGGGTATTTAGTTAGGTGACTACTACTAGGTGTGGGTGGGAAGTTTTACTAGCCACACTGTCTCCCCTTATTCTCTAGAACTCCTCCCATATGCCGTCATTCCGCTCATGGAGCTCCCCCCCCCCCCCAGGCCTTGGCCTATATGCTATCCGTGACAAGGGTTCTGTACCCCAAGTTTCCGCCAAGCTCAAAGCCTGCCTTAGCCTGCCTCCCTGCCTCACATGCCAAGGTGCCTTTCTGCCCACCCAGGTTGCTGCCAAGAGAGAGAGAGAGAGAGAGAGAGAGAGAGAGAGAGAGAGAGTCCACCCACTGCTTGAAGGAGAGACAGACACGATCCCACCCATGCTGCTGTCTGTCACCTGCACCATATGGTGAGAGAGAGAGAGAAAGATAGAGAGACATAGGCTCCCTGCTGGAATGAGAGACGTGGGTGAAGGGGGAGAGGTGCATCCAGATCAAGCTGGAGAAACAGCAAGAGATCTCACCTGTGGTCATCCTCAATGCCCACATCGAACGAACAGCAAACTTAACACAATGGGCTGGTGATAACACACAACATATTATATGTGCCTGCCTGTGTGCATCCCTGTACCTGTGGCTACTAACTGTCACATGATTTATCAATGATTGAATGAAGTGTGCCCAAACCAAGCAAGCACTAATTCTAGGGACATTATTCAACACCCATAGGCTGTCATTCCACTGTACCTGAGTCAGTCATGCACGCCCATCACAGGAACCATCAGGAGATTCTGGGACCATCATTCCTGTCACTGGGGGCTGTATTCCATTCCACTGCATCCAGAAGGCAGAAGCCTGTTGCCCACACGCCAGCCTGCCCGACCACCAAAAGCCTACTCCTCCAGACCCAACCGTGGATGCCCACTGAAGCTGTGCAATGTTATAAAACTCCCCTCCAACCACCGGCTACCGGCACATGTTCCCCACTGCCAAGCGGCCAGTTTCACTTTGTCTCTGTCACACCCACCCACCCACACAAACACAAGCCCTTCACCTCCTAGGGTACCGTCTGCAAGTTGAGACCCTGTGGCTGGCACATCTTTGGGTTCATAACTATGCTACATGGGGTGGCAGGTGCTGCTGGAAGGGATCGACAAGTTGTGTGAGATTCTGTCACCTGCCAGCCAGAACTTCAGCACAAAGGGATAAAAAAATATTGGACAGGTCAAACGAAGCTCATAACAAGAAATACTTTACTACTACTTTTATTATAACAATTTTAATAATATCAACAATGATAAAGCAACAACAACAACATTAAATAAAACAAAAGCAAACATGGAAATGAAACTTAATAATAAACCTAAGAGTCTGTGGCTCTGCTGCCACCGGGCCTATCCCCCGGAAATTGGGATAAGGGCAGGAGAGTTAGGGGCACTTCACAGGGCTGAGGGCCTTCAATCGCGTGTGCGCTCAGCACACCATTTAGCACGGCGTGATCCAAGCCCTCTTGAATCGCCCTATGCCACCTGGAGAGCGCCTGGTGGTAGACTTGCTCACGGCGGAGCTTGGCAGAGACATACTGGGCATATGCCCCCCAACTTCTGCCGTTCCACCTGGACCGCCTGCAGGTCATCCTCCAGGGCCTTCTCCAGGTTGGCAGAGGACAGCTGGACCACCTCAACATGGGCCAGGGTGCACCGCTGCATGCTGTCGCGAAGGGCCTTGACCTCCGCATCCTCCGGGGGAAAGGGGGGCTCCACGTCGGGACTGGAGGGGGGAGGGAAAGGGCTTGTATGCCTCCTTTTTCGGATTGCCTTCCCCCCCTTCTTTGGACACTGAGGCTCCACGGGTGCCACTCCAGACTCCTCCTCGCCCACCCGCCTCACTCTCATATCATGCTGCCGCTCGATATGATTGATGAGCCCCGACGTGGTCCCCTCCCTCTGCTGGCGGACAACTTTATTGCAGATCTAAAAAGAGCAGAAAAATATAGGAACATAAGACGTGTCATACTGTGTCAGACCAATGGTCTGTCAAGCCCTGCCTGCATTCTGTCTCCACAAGTGGGTGGACTGGGTGGCCATCCAATCTCTCTCTGCAGGGGACTTCCATTCCTAANACAAGTGGGTGAACTGGGTGGCCATCCAATCTCTCTCTGCAGGGGACTTCCATCCCTAACAGGTCATAGGGCAATTTATTCCCTGTTGTTCCAGCACCCCTTACCATACCTTGCATGTGGCAGTTCTGTTGCCCTTGTGATAGAACTTCCAGACATCCGACGAGTAGCGCCGAATGTCTGGGGGTGTCACTGGCGATCTCCACCTAGGTGTCCGGTGAGTCCTCCGCCTTGGCGTGGTCCTGGAAGCAGCAGCAGCAGGGCTGTGGCCGGAATCTGATTCCTCTCTGAAATGGGAACACATAAGAACACCAAGTAAATATCATGCGTTTATGATGATGCCTCCAATTCTCCCTCCTTGGGGAGCTAGTAGGGATTGCAACTAGATATTTTGTGCAAATCCTGCCCTTCTGGGAGTGCTAGCAGATGCTAGGGATTGCAACTAGGAAGGCCCTGGCTGGCATGTGTAAATCCTGCCCTCCTTGGGGTGCTAGGGATGGCGACGGGAGATGGAACCCTGACTGGAGGAAAGAGCCTGCCCTTAGTTAGGGGTGTGTAGGGAATGGGATGGCTGGAGAGTGGAGACCCTTGCTATCCTGGCACATGTTTGGTTGGGGGTGCTGCTCGTGCCAAAGCCCCCCACACTACCCTCTCTCTCTGTTGCAGACATCTGCTGCCACCCACTGATGCCCACTGTAGTGTTTGTGCCTGACTGATGCCCACCACCCATGCACCCACCTGCACGCCAGTGAGCTCTCTCCAATGGAAAGAGCCTTTCTTGTCCTCAAAGTAAAAAAAAAGTTTACAAACCTGGCAGCACCTCCAGAGCCCGCCGCTTCCTCCTCATCCAAGGAGTAAGACACCAGTGGTGCCATGGGAGGTGTAGTAGGCAGGGCAGCGACCTCGACCGCTACCTCCGCCGCCGCCTCCGCCTTGAGCGGCAAGTTTGCCCCCAGTCAGGGGATCAGCGCCACAGCCTGAGCCTTCTTCATTTAAAAACAAAAACAAAAAAAACAATTGCACCCAAAGTCACCCACAACACACATCAACCACCCAAACACACAGCACAGCCAAATAACACAATCACATGCCAAAACACACGAACCGAGCAGCCACCAAGTCAAACAAACACTCGCCACACAGCTCCACACGCACTCGAATTTCTGGTTTCCGGCACGCTTTCTGGCTCTTGTGTAATTTTTACAACCGAACCTGATGGCTGAACCTGACGGTCGAACCGAATGGGCAAACCCGAACCCGGCGAACCGCCTGAATGGCCGAACCCGAACGCACGAACCGAACGCGGCCGAACCGAGCAGTCGAACCCAAACCGCGGTCTGTTCACCCATCCCTACTGGCAATTGGAGTATAATCTTTTGAAGAAGTCCACCCAAACCTCTATTGAGATGACCCAGCAATTAGATACCCCCAGGTCTGAAAATTTTACTCAGAGAGGACCAAAAGCCAGTCGAGTGCCCCATAGCTAAATCTGTCACCATCTTTGCCCATATTCCATCATAATATTCCCTCTTTTTATCTCCTAATAGGCGTGCACAAGAGGCCCTCAGGCGGCTATTCTCCTCCCATAGGCCCTTGGATTGATTTCTAGCCCATCTCCTTTTCAATTTAATAAGATTATTAGCAGATCTACATTCCACGTCATACCAAGGGTTATGGGGTGACTGCCTAGGGCTTATAGGTCTACCTCCCTTAAACAATTTGTCTCGAAGGTGCTCCAGTATGTCTTCAAAGCAATTCAGTACTAGGTCCAAATCTGCAGAGTCCTGTATAGATTGGACCCAGTAGAGAACAATGTCTCCCCGGCCAATAACCTGAAACTCACTCATAAGTGCCGCAGGGGTTAGTTTTCTAGGTCTAACTTAGAGATCTCTTGTACCATATACCCGACTCCCAGTCCAAGTGATCATGTCCATCTGCAGCCCAATACTTAAGGTAAGGTGGTCACTTTCTGGCCTTAATGTAAGGCTGACCTCCCCAAACAGCTCTTGCCTATCTGCCTCTATCAAAATTAAGTCCACCTTGCTGTTGCCTTGTGGGCACATGAAAGTAAAACCCCTCACTTCATCATCGAGGAGGTCTTGATTTGCAACCACCAAGTCAAAACTCTGGATCAATCCCTCAAGGTATAGCTTGGCAGAAGTAACACTGGGAGGTTTACCCCATTCTGTTTCCAACTTATGTTTGGGGAGAAATGTAAGCCTTGGTGATGTTTGGCCAAGTGGACATTCCAATTCCCCACTAAAACAAAAGCTGCAGTAGTAAATTGATTGCCCAGCTCTAGCATAGTTTCTTCCAGAGCTGACAAAACATCTGCTCTATAATAATCTGAAACTATGGGAGGTATGTAAACATTGATTACAATATAGCATTAGTTACCCAATTTAAGTAGGCCTATTTGATACTCAGGCCTTGGCGAGTCCAGTGGGCAAAACAATCCTGCCCTGAGATCTGGTACAAAAAAGTCAAGGCCGCCTGAAATTCGGCCCTTGCCACCTTTCTTCTGTCCCCCATGTAAAAAAATCTGGAAACCCTCTAGACTCAAGGTATCCTCTTGGTTCAGCCAAGACTCCTGAAAACATATAAGATTGAACTTTCCCCAAAATTTGAGCCACTCCCGATCCTTGGATTTAGCTTTTAAGCCTGCTATATTCCAAGAGGCCAGAGAGAATAAACCCACCGTAACCCCCATAGGGTGTTTTGTTACCGGGGTATCTCTATGGCCCTCTCCCATATCTCTACTGGCTATATCTGGTACATTAGAGGCTGTCTGACCATCCTCCAGTCAGGAGGCCTCTGGAACAGGTTCAACCAGAAGTAAACTTCAGTCCAATATGACCACATTACTCTTAGGTACCATCGTTCTAACGTAACTTCCTTCAGTGGTCCCCTGATGTGATTGTATAATCTCCCCCTTGACTAAACCGTTAATGTCCTTAGGTGGAGGGTCCATCTCAGCATTGGACAAATATTGGGCTGCTGTTAGCACTTCTAGATGGTTTTGAGGACAGTAGTGTTCTTTAAGATCTGAAGCCTTAAAGTTTATCTCTGCTGATTGAGCAAAGCTCCTAATATGTCCCAGGCTGGACATGAAGTTGTCCTGATCAATAACTGAGAGTTTGCGAAACATTTCCCAAATGTAGGTCGGGTCATCTGTTGCTATCTGACCCAATAAAAAGGATCCCACGTTAGTGGCAAAGTCTATCATCAGGAGTCTATGGTCCTGCATACATTTAGCTACCCCTATATCTGGCCCTAACTGATCTTTGAGAATGGTCTGAGCTAGGGGGAGGGCTTGGGGGCTGGTGGGATCCATTTGGGAGACAGCATGAGGCCGAAGGACCTGGACTTTGGCATACTGGGGGTGGGAAGCTAAGTCAACTCCTAAATCCATCAAATCTGGTGGACCTTCCATTGCCATCTGTGATTGACTATTGGATGCCAATGAGGACCCCCTGATCTCTGTTGGAGGAGTTATTCTAGGGGTACCTAATATCCTAACCCCCATAGGTGTTAAATTAGGTGAGGAAAAAGGGCATGGAGGGTACCTAGATTTTTCCTCCCCTATGTCTGGGTTTTTCTTATAGACCAGAACCCTATCAATAGATATTCCCCTACTTTTTAAATACTTTCGTGCCTTAAAGAATTCCCTAACCCAGACTTTACTGGAGGAAGTAACCTTCAAATTAAAAAGTCAATTGCTCTGGGGAGATCTAGCAATGTTGGTAATACATGATGATCCCATTGGACAGCCCAGTAGAAAAGAAAGATTATTCACAACAGCATCCAAATTGTCCCAGGGATGGTAAGTACCATCAGAATCCAACCCTACAAACAAATAGATCTCCTTTTCATGGATTTAGACCCGCTTAGAAAGCCAATGGCCTGGAGGTCTAGAGGGGGCTTGGTTTAGCAGGGAAGATCTCTGAGTCAGGTGAGACTTCTCAAGTAATGGTACCTTCTGAAAGTGAGTGGCCAAAGCCTCCAGTCTGCTCACTACTTCACCCAACTGTAGTTTAACCTTACTTACAGATTTGTCTAAATCGGATATACTAGAAAAGAGGGCATCCACTGTCCTTGCAATTAATCTTGTTTGGCACCACAGATAGTCAGTGCATGGGTCAGCTGGCTTGGTCCACAGTCCCTGGGTGGGGGAAGACCCACAGGAGGCAGCCACCCACGGGGAAATACCCAAGGGAAGTCAAGTGTCTTCCTCAAGATCTGCCAGGGCTGAGAAGCAATTCTGAGTAGAGAGGTAGTCACTTATTCCTTCGGTCGCCAAGTTCTTTGTAATTTTGGAGGGCAGTTCTCCATCCGGCGAGAGGAAGGTGGAATCACGACCTCTCTTCCTATCCATCCCTAAGCAACCCTGTGCAGCCCGTAATGTTTTTTCACTCTTGTGATTCCTTCCCGCCTTCCCACTCCGGTTCTAGGAGCAGCTGTCTCAGCCAGCACCCTTTTGCTCACAAACCCTTTTGCTCGCAACCCTCTTACAGTCCCACTGACAGTATTATCAACTGCTCGCAAAAACAAAGTACCAACAATTCCCTTCCCCCAAATCACTGTCCTCCCCACTCAGTCCCGGAAAAGTGTCCAACAGAGGGGCAGAGGACTCAGGCTTCTGCTCCGAGGTGCGACAAAGGGCATGCAAAAGGGCACAGTTGTGGACTAACTCTGTGTTTTAATCTTGCAGCTTACCAGCTCTGCTGCAGACCCCGCTCAGGCACAGCAGTTTACTGTTTTTCCATCCATTTCCATTCATCCATGGATCGTTCCATAGCCCATCAGAGTCTGTAGTTCTGCTGTTCTCAGCACCAGCTTCCACCAATAACCACTGTAGTAGGGTTGCTCCACTCCTGGCCAGCACCAGACTCCTGCTGGGCCCGTAGCTCCTCCGGTTCCTCAGCAGGCACTGCTTTCCCAGTCTGACCAGGGGGTAAGGCACTGCACTGCGTCTCCAGCGAATGGGCCCAGCCAACGGGCAACACCCTTTGGATGTCGCCCTTAGGCTGGCGCCCAAGGGGGCCCCATCCCCTGGATATGTAATACCTGGCAGGAAAAAGGAGCCACTGAAGGCCAGGCAAGTAGACACATGGCTCCTCCCCTAGCTTCTCCTTCCCACAGCAGCTACACAGGACACGCCCAAGGGGGCCCCAGCCCCTGAATACGTAATACCTGGCAGGAGAAGGGAGCCAATGAAGGCCAGGCAAGGAGACACATGGCTCCTCCCCTAGTTTCTCCTTCCCACAGCAGCTACACAGGACATGCCCAAGGGGGCCCCAGCCCCTTAATACTTAATACCTGGCAGGAGAAGGGAGCCAATGAAGGCCACGCAAGGAGACACATGGCTCCTCCCCTAAATTCTCCTTCCCACAGCAGCTACACAGGACACTGCCTGCACATAGGAGGAGCTCCTGCTGCTGCTGCTAATAGGGGTGCTGCTGCTGCTCATCCTGCTGCTGGTGCTGCTACTGCTACAGCTAAGGCTGTGGGCAGGGATATACCCCACTGGCTGAAAGAGGTGGCTGCTCCCACTCCCACCATCCCCAAGGACATCCTGCTGCATAGCCTGCTCTGCCTTCTGGATCCTCTCCACCAGTTCACCCTTCCAGTACTAGGGATGGGAAAACGTGGTTCGGAAGTTTGGAGTTCAGCCTGAACTCGGACTGTTCGGATGACCGAACCGAACTTCCAAACTGAACGCTCAAACTTCCGAACAGTTTGGAAAAGTTCGGATGAGTTAGGATAAGTTCAGGGGTGGGGAAAACGTGACTTTGAGTGGGAAAAACGTGACTGAAAGGGGGAGGCAGATGAGGAGCAGACTTCCTGGCACCAGGGGTGGTTTCAGGGCCAAAAATACCGTTACCAAAAAAATTTCGGTTTCGGTACCGATAGCGCTTTTTAAAATGTTCGACCGAGTTCGGACGAACTGAACTCCACCGAACCGAGCAGCCGAACCCAAACTCGGGTTTTGAACTGAACGACCAAATGTCTGAACATCCAAATGGCGTTCTATTCACCCATTCCTATCCAGTGCCCATAAAGCTGTGTCTGGCATGCCATGCTGCCCTTAACCCTGGGGTCCAGCATTGTTGCCAGGACATATTAGTCCTGCCACAGTGGATCATCAAACTGTGCCTTCAGCCCTGCCTTCAGCTGCTGCGCCAGGTCAAGCACCTCATCGGCAACTTCCTGCCATCAGGGCCACAATCTAGCCCACCGAGAATCTCGTACAGCCTCCTGTAGAGACTCTGGACCAGAGGGGTCACCTGACTGAGGGTGGTGTTGGAACTGCTCATGGTCTCCATCACAATCAGGAATGGTCTCAACACAAAGACCGTGTGAGCCAGGCTCTCCCATTCTGCTCCATCGTACCCTGGAGGTGCCCCACTGTCAGTCACCAGTTGAACCTGATGCAGGGTAGCTTTCTTCTCAAGAAGCCATCAAGCATCATGAAGGTGGAATTCCACCATGTGGAGACATCCTGGACCAGCTGGTCCACTGGGGAGCCTTGCTCGGCCTGCTTCACCCGGAGGAACTCGCTGCCCTTCATGCTCCGGTTCAAGAACCCAGCCAGCTTCCTCCCCTGCTCAATCAGGGAACTAAGGGTGCCTGCCCCAATCCCCTTATCCCACAAGCTCAGATCATCCCTGACCACAAGCTGAAGGGTGTGAGTGGCGCAAAGGATGCTGGTGAAGCCCCCGTCATGGACTGCCTTCAGTATATTGGCCATGTTGTCCATCACCACACATTCCTTGGTGAAGAGCACAACTGGCATGATCCACTCCCTCACCATGGCAGTCACAGCTGCCTCGATGTTCCTAGCAGTGTGGGAGTTGTGCCTGAAGCAGGGCCCACCTATACCCTGCTTCGGGACCCCTCCTGCCACTGGCAATGCTGCCTCCGCTGGGTCCTGCCACCAGTGCACCATCACTGCCAGGTATGTGTGCTGCGTATTTCAACTGGACCACATATCAGTGGCAAAGTGTATGGTGGCACCCCCAGCCCCTGCCAGCTGCTCCCTCACCTGCTCCTTCAAATCCCTGTACAGGTCTGGCACCACATCCCGACTGATGGTGGTGCAGGATGGCAGCTTAAACTGAGGGACCAGGAACCCAATAAGCTGCCTGAAGCTCATGTCCTCTATAATGGAGAAGGACTGCCCATCGAGCGCAATCATTTCGCCCAACAGGCACCTGGCTTTCACTTGAAAGCCACACCACCCTCCAGCTGCCAATGGTCTTGGCAGCTGGCCCTACCCCAGCTCCTCCATGGTGGGCTGATGCTGCTGGAGAGGCTCATGCTGCTGTTCTTCCCCCCTAGCAGGAATACTGCTCCTGCTAATAGAGGCAGGAGTTGGTGCAGGATGCTTGCCCGGGAGACTGGCTGGCATGACCGTTGAAGTCGGGAACCCACTGGCATCCACTGCCCCATCTGCCCTCTTAGCAGCAGAGCACTGTGGCATGACTTCAGGTTCCTCACCATGGCAGTTGTCCCAAGGTTGGTGAGCACCTGCCCATGCTTCACCACCGCCCGCAACAGCTTAAAATGTGCCCAGACAGAAGATTACCCCCACCCCCGCCTTCTGGCCCATCCTGGGTGATGCACTGCTGCCTGTGCTGCTGGGAGGAACAGAACTTGGTGGTGACGACACAGCTCTGAGAGGAGGGACAGCCATCGCCTCAGCTGCAGACATCTCCTCTGTGGGACTAGTGTCTTCTTCTGCCTCACTGTCCCCAATCACTGAGATGTCCCATGAAGGGGAGTACTGTGACCCTGAGGCTTGACTGCCCACCATGCTACTGGCACTCTCCCTGTGCCCCCTTTAGCTGCTACCGTTGCTACTGCTGCTGCTACTCCTCTCCCTGTTGCCATTGCCTGGGGATAGGGCCCTGCCTCTAGCAGTCATAGTGGGATCCATCAGCCCTGGACTGCTGGAGATTGCCTCGACAATGGGAGACATTGGTGGTCCTGGAGGAACATCAGAAGCAGCACCTGCTCCAGCAGCAGCAGAGACAGCCACAGCCTCATGTACTGCAGGCCTTCCAGTGCCCTGTGTGGCACTAGAGGACACTGGCAGGAGGTATTGCCAAACCAGCCCCAGAATAATGCCACTTCTGGGAGCCTCTGAAGCCTTACTGTGAAAATCAGGCCTGTGCAGTTTGGGGCATGGTGATGGGCATGGTGATTGGCGCTGCTGCATGCTGCCAATCCTCTGGCACGGCCCCTACCACCACCAATGTGCCCCATTGCCCGCCTTATGGGCAGCAGATTGGCCTCTCCTACTTCTCTTCTTCATGTCTTCCAACTCAAAGAATGCACAGCACAGAAATATTTTTTTAATTTATTTATATATATATATAATTTTTTATTCAGATTTTTTATTTAATATTATATATATCTACACTAACTCTAACTATAGTATTAACTATTCTAAAATCTATGTATCTTTATCTATCTCTGTAACTAACTATACTAAGCTAACTCCTATGTATCTATATCTTCTAATATGTATCTATCTATCTATACAACATTACACAGGAATTTCGGTGGACAACACAGACAGCTCGCACCAAACAACACAGGGAGGGGTACAAAACTGAAATCAAACCTAAATCAATCTAATCTTACTCTAAATAAATCCAAAAACAGGGAAAGGGAATCAGGGATGGAATGTATACAAAGAGAAGGGAAGGATTTAATGGAGGGTAGGGAGAAAGAACACAGGGATGAGTTAAAAATAAAAATAACACCTAAATCTATCTAATCTAATCTAAATAAATGATAATATGGAGGTAAATGTGTGGGATGGGTGAAATAGGAGGAGGATGGCAATGGATTGAGAACACAAACTGCTGGGAGAGGGAGCCTTCGGAAAACGGCTGCTGACAGGATCAGTGACTAGCTCAGAAAGTGTTGGAAGGTGGGGAGGGCAATGAGTTTTGTTACTTGCTGCACCCACCTTACCGCAAGCCCCATTGGCTCTGTACATCCTAGCCCCCCCATCCCACATGTCCAATCGCAGAGTGCGAAGCCAGTGGTCTGAGGAGAGAAGGGATGGTGATTGGGCAGGCTGGCTGCTACTCCAAGCCTCTCCACCCCTGGTGCCTGGAAGTCTGCTCCCTAGCTGCCTCTCCCTCCCTGTGATGGTTTTGTCTTCCAGCCATGTTTTTGCCACCTGAACTCATCCGAACTGGATCCGAAACGACTGAACTGTTCGGTTGTGTCAGAGTTCGGATCGAGTTCAGGTTCGGTTGGTTTGGGTTTGGTCATCCGAACAGACCGAGTATGGTCCGATCTCCGAACTTCTGAACCGCGTTCGCACATCCCTAACAGTCAGGCCAATGCTGTGACTGGAGGGGAGGGGGTGCAGGCCACACATGTGATCACCTCCTTTCCTGGGGAAAATATGTAAGGAAATCTTTCATGATTCCAGACATCACAAATCCAGACACTTTCAAATGGCCATTAGACATTCATATTTACATGTCCCATAAAGGAAAAGAAGAGGCAAGAAGCAGCCACAAGAAACATGTGGCCATTGTGGCCCGTGGAAGGCAACAGCATCTGCTGCAGGGAGATTGAGCAGGAAGATTATAGGAGGCAGAAATGAAAAAGTAGTGAAGATTCATCATTCTGAATTCTGCTCAAGGGGCTGGAGAAAGCAGGCTGAGTTTCTTTGTCCTTCAAGCCACTTTGTGCATGGGCTACATGTTTGCTCATCACCCCTTATATCCTCATCCCACTGCACTCAGCTTCCACCCTCTCTATCCTGCCCTTACCTCCTGCTTCTATCTTTATTAGCCAAACAGAAATATCTGGGGGCTTCTACCCTAGGAGAGGTGGAAAACTGGCAATCCTAACTGTATTTATTTATTTATTTATTTATTTATTTATTTATTTCATAGATTTTTATACCGCCCCATCCTGCAATGCAGCTCGGGGCGGTTAACAACAGTAAAAACAGTTTTAAAACATTTAAAATACAAATATAAAATAGATCAATAAAACAGGGCAGTGTATAATCATAAATAAATATATAGGTGGGGGATTAAAAATCACCCCCCCCTCCCTCCCAAAGGCCTGGGCAAACAGCCAGGTCTTACAGTTCCGCCGAAATGTCAAAAGGCTTGGGGCCAGGCGAGCTTCCTCCGGAAGGGAGTTCCACAGCCGCGGCCCTACCACCGAGAATGCCCGCTCCATCGTGGCCCCCCGCTTAACACGGGGGACCTCCAGGAGGGCACCCCCGGCAGACCGCAGGAGCCGTTATTTAACCTGTTTCTCCTGAAAAAGCTGGAGAGGGTCCCTTTAACTGAAATATCTTATTCCCAAGTAATGCATATAGTCTGCAAGGATAATTTCCATATGGCTGATCCCCTGGGAGGTGATTAAGGGGAAGGAAAAAAAAGGATCAGGTTTGTAAACCAGAATGTGGCATGTATTTTCCACAGAAACCTTCCCACACAAGAAGACAGACAATTACAGCATATACATTTGGTCTTGTCTCCCTGCCCCGCCCCACCCAAAACCTGCTCCAATAATGCACTGTTCAACTTTGCTGCTATCTACAGATGCCATGTTTAGAAAACTGCTGAGAAAACAAAGAGGGCATTGTGCTTCTCTCAACTAAGATATTGAGCTTGTCCACTTTATTAAATAGAAGCCTGTGTATTTTCTTGTTAAGCCTAATTTAAATAGACTCATGCTGTGACTGCAAACACACAAATCAAGGAAGAGGGAGAATAAGCTTACCAACCGGAGTGTCAGACTCAGTCCTCTAAAGCTTCATTAGCACAGTTAGAAATTCCATATACATGTTCTCTGCCATTCCTTTCAAGTCTTGCCATCAATCATATATTTAATTTGTTTTCTAAATGCAGAGTTATACCATCAACCAGGGCTTGAGTCTTGATATTGGAACAAACAGAGTAGAATGCACTTAGTGGTGACTCTGGATTTTGCAGGGTTCTAGGCAAACATGTAAAATGGACCCTTGTGCTTATCAATGGGCCCAGTAGTGGTTCCCTGCTGCACGAAGACAGCTCAGCCCAGGCTGCTGGAGCTGAAATTTGAGCTAAGCTCCACCCACTTCTGCTCCCCTTTTCCTTCCAGACTAGATGGGATGGGTCAGAGACTGAGCCACCACTATGTGCCAGGAGCTACCATTTGGGCCTGTACCTGGTACTGACCTTTCACTGCGGGGAGGCACCATACATGCAGGGCTGTAGCTGCCCTGATTTAAATTGCAGATGAACCTCCCAATTGCTTATCCCCAATACACATACCCCTCCCTGCCCAGTAACATCCTATGCTGTGAACGTGAGGGATTCATTGCTGCCCTCATAGCCACTGCAAAGTCGTGTCCAGCTGAGCTTTTCCAGGTGGTGAGGGGGCTGGTCAGTCAGCCCTACCTCCGCCTGGAGGGGAAGTTTCCCAAGTCTGCTGTGAGGAGTTTTTAAACTACTTTACAGATAAGATTGCTCAATTCCAGCATGATTTCAGGCTCAGGATTGATGCAGAAGAAGGAGAGCTGATGGTTATGGATGCCCTGTCTGGTCCATTTTTGTGGAATCAGTTTCAGGAAGTGACACCAGCCAATGCTTAGAGAGTTCTGATGTCTGTTAGGGCTACTTTTTGTGAACTAGATCCATACCCGTATTGGTTTGTGAAAGCCTCCAGGAAGACTTCGGGACCAATGCTGGCCGGTGTGATCAATGCTCCATTCAGGAGGGCAGGGTGCCGGACTGCCTCAAGGAGGCGGTGGTGCGGCCCCTGCTCAAAAAACCATCATTGGACATTGATTCCCTCGCCAGCTACTGACCTTTTCTCTAACCTTCCATTTTTAGGGAAGGTTATTCAACGGGTGGTGGCCCACCAGTTCCAGGGCCATCTGAATAGCATCAGTTTTCTGGATCCTTTTCTATCAGGTTTTCGTCCAGGATATGGAACTGAGACTGCATTGGTGGCCTTGGTACATCTACCAAGATGGTAGATGGATTTAGGATTTAGGACATTCAACACTCTTGGTCCTATTAGATCTCTCTGCAGCATTTGATACGGTGGACGACGGGTTGCTTTTGAGATGGTTGCAGACCCTGTGTGTGTGTGTGCGTGTGTGTGCTGGACTGTCTTAGGATGGCTCCATTCATTCCTCTCAGAAAGAAGCCAGTGGGTTGGTGCTGGGGGAAGAAACATCTGGCCCCCGGGATCTTGCTTGCAGCATACCGCAAGGGTTGATTCTGTCTCCACTTTTATTTAATATCTATATGAAACCTCTGGGTGAGGTCATGAGATGGTTTGGAGTGCGCTGCCACCAGTATGCTGAAGACACCCACCTTTACCTCTCTTTTTCAATGAACCCAGGTTCTGTAGTCTTGGTGCTTTCACAGTGCTTGCTAGCAGTGAGTGACTGGATAAGGCAGAGCAGACTGAAGGTAGTTGAATCCTGATAAGACAGAGGTGATGTTGGTGGGTAGGGCAGCAGAGGTGATGGCTCCCCTTGTGGAGGGGATCTGCCCACCACTGACCCCGTAGGTGCAGAGTTTGGAGGTTCCGTTGGACCCTCACCTCCGCCTGGATTGTCAGGTTGAGGTGGTGGAAAAGGGACCTTTCTGCCAATTACATCTTGTGCGGAGGATCTAGCCATATGTTTCAAGCTCTGACCTGGCCACCCTCATCCATGCATTCATCACCTCAAGGCTAGATTACTGCAATGCGCTCTACGTGGAGATGCCTTTCGTGATGACTTGGAGGCTGCAGCTGGTACAGAACATAGCGGCCCATCTCCTGATGAGGATGGGCTGTAGGGGAAACGTTACATCAGTGCTCCGGGCTCTGCCCTGGCTGCCTATAGAGTTCAGGTCCTGATTCAAGGTGCTGGTTTTGACCTTTAAAGCCCTACACAGTCTGGGCCCCTCCTATCTGAGAGACCACCTCACTCACCTGGCCAATGGAAGACCTTTGCGGTCTACTGGGGGCACCTTCCTGGAGGTCGCCTGGGTGAACTGGGGGACCATGATGGAGATGGCGTTCTCAGTGGCCGCACCACGACTGTGGAACTCCCTCCCAGAGGAAGCTCATCTGGCTCCCAGCCTGTTGGCCTTTCGTCAGGCCTGTAAGACTTAACTGTTCATCCAGGCCTTTGGGGGAGGGGGGGAATGAGGGTGGGGGGGGGGTTGCCAGTGGTTTTACCTTTTTTTACTGTTTTTTAAAATTGTTTTGGTAACCCTTTCATGTATTTTTATTATATTGTTTTTAAAATTTTGTGAGCTGTCCCAAGCTGCCATAAGGCTGGAAGGAGCAGGATAGAATTTCTTAAATAAATAAATAAACATGCCTCCCCTCAGACATATGGTAACAGCCCACCAGCTATGTGGTTCCACTGTCCTGGCCTACATACACTGACTTGTTCAACAGAAAAAGGGAAATGTTAGCATAATTATTTAATGCTGAATATAATGGGAGTCCCTTGTGGGTCCATGTTTTATACCAGTGTATATCCCACTCATGTTGTTATTTCAGTTTTAGTCATGAATTGGATGCCCCTCTGTAGCCCTGTGGTAGCAGAGGGCATTTTTTTTACACACACCTTAAAGTGCTGGTCTTTCAATCTTCTGGGTTTACAAGTCCACAAGTAAGTTCTGGATGCTTTTTCACACACACACTGCCCTGAGGCAGTTCCTGGATGCATTCTTCACACAAACACTGCCCTGAGGCAGCCTAAAGTAGCCACAGCTATGCACGTGAGGGGCTGCCATGGAAACCAAGTGACCACAGCTGCCTGGAGCAAAGCAGTTTACCAGGAGAACATTTTATACACAAATGTTTTGGGAGAAACATGCAGAAGTTCAAAGAGCCAGATGTTTAAGATCTGGGTGAGTGATTTAGATGCACAGAAAGTTCAGGACGTAACAGCAAACATGCAGGAGAAATGTTTGTGTAAAAACACCCAGAGTCTGTACATACCTGAATCCATACTTGGTGCCCTTCAGCTGCAGAGTCCTGGGTGGTCATCTATCTTGTCTATGCCTAAAGCCACTTCTGAATGTACACGACCAAGATGGCATATTATCAGAGGGCGCCCACGCGCCGGCCACCTCCGGTGGAGGCCGTTCTCCCTGCGCCAATTCCTTCACTGCAGCCTAGGGCCCCAGATACTGGCATGGTGATACCCAGGGGCTCCCCGCGGTAGCAGGTTGCCAGGATAACCCTCCCCAATGCGACAGTGGGAAACGTGCTGAGAGGGGCGGGTGACAGTGCGGGGGCGAGGCCCATGATTCCGCATCGCTCCGCATGCCTGCAAGCATGGCAAGAGGCAGAGTTCACACAAGAAAAGTCGGCGCTGCAGGAGACACAGCACTGGTGATCGGAGCATCAGAGACTGGCCCCTATTTGACTGAACATAGAAAAGCTAAGTGTGATTTCACCCTTTTCCCTTCCTCCCTGTGTGACTAGGCAGATTAGTATCATGATAGTTTGTGGTGTTCCTTGTCCCTTTGTTCCTTGGAGTGTGAGTGAGTGTGCATCAGTGCGAGGAGTGCGATGCGAGCCCCTCCCCTGCCTGGGGTTCATTCCCTTCCCTCCGTCATCTGGTGTGGTTGATCCCTTATCCTCCCTGTATCCCTGGGACCCTGCCTTCGTGCCTCACGCCTCCTGCACCTTCTGTACCTCCCCATCCCATGGACTGGGGAGCGGAACTTGTGAGTGTGCTTGGTATACGGCCCTACCCATCTCACACTACTCTGCGCCCAATGATGATAGAGGTCTGCTTTCTTTGGAACCGCTAGACCAAACCACTATCCTGACAGGCATTTTTCCTTCAAGGGACCCTCTAGGAGCTTGTATAAAAGAGGCTGTGCATTTGTGCTTGTAGGGACCCACAGCTACCCCGACCCCAAAAATCTGCCTTCCCCTGTGACAGAATCACTGGCACCCAGACCCTGATCCTAGCTAGGGCAGGACAGGGTACCATGGAGGTAGCACAACAATTAGATCAGCTCGTGAGAGCAGTACAATCCCTGGCCATGGAGATGAAGGACCTCCAGGCCAAACATACACAGCTTGCCACAGTAGTGGCACAAGGAATGGGGGGGGCCTTCTGCAGGACCTCCCCCATTACCGGCTCCTATAGAACAACCAACCCCCGCACCTATGGCAGCTGGGACCCCATGGGAGCCTAGGGGGCCCCAGATTGAAAAATTCACTGGGGAGCGTAAGGTTTTCCGTGGGTTTCTGACCCTTTGTGATTTGACCTTCACAGTCCAGCCAGCCACTTACTCCACTGATGCGCTGAAAGTCACGTTCATTATTGGGAACCTGGGAGGGGTGGCACTGGACTCGGCTACTAATTTACTCCGTAGCAAAAGCTCCTTACTCAGCACCGATGCAGACTTCATACATGAATTTGCCATCCTATTTGACAATCCCCATAGGGCCAGGGATGTGGAGTCTGCCATCATGATTATGAAACAGGGAAAGGGGACTGTATTAGAATACATCACCTGCTTTCAACAGCTAATTCTCGAGTTGAACTGGCCAAACAACGTGCTGAAGGTCTTGTTCAGGCGAGGCCTGAATGATGAACTGAAGGATCAGCTAGCCTGCACTGCCCTCCCATTTACCTGGGTGGCTTTAGCTACCCTCACCCTACAGATTGACAATCGTCTCACTGAAAGGCGGTGGGAACGAAGGCAAGAGCCCCGGGTATTTCTCCCTTGAGTCCCCTCCCTGGGGCCCCCTAGTATAAAGGGGACCAAAGGGAACGATTCAGAACCAATGCAAATTGGGGCCTCTCAGGGCCCCCTAACCCAAGAGGAAAGAGATAGGAGAAGGAGGGCGAGGATTTGCTACTATTGTGGGGACATCTTGCATTTTGTGCACAACTGTCCTTCTTTGCCCCCCCCCAGCGGTGGGACCAGGGAAACGGCAGAGGTTGGGGTGGGCAGGGGATACCTCAGCCATAAAAATAATCCCTTCTGTTCAGATAGATACCCAACCCCACTTTCGAATCCCTATTACCCTGAATCTCACCACCACCACCCCAGTGTTCCCTAGTGGTGTGGGCCCTTATAGATTATGGGGCCTCTGGAAACATTATTGATATAGCTTTGGCTCAGGCCTACACCCTAGACCTGAAACCCAAAACTCATTCTGAACCAGTACATTCCATAGATGAGTCCTCTTGGGTCTCCATTCCCATAACCACACAAACCTCCCCTTTATTTTGTATCGTAGGAACCCACCAAGAATCGATTATCTTCGATGTTGTGTGCACTCCGCTCTTCAGCGTAGTCCTGGGGCTCCTGTGACTGTGTCTCCATGATCCCTGAATCTCATGGAGGCAGTGGCAGATTCAGTTTACCTCCGCATACTGTTGACAAACATGGCAGATGGTTGCGCCCACTGCAGAAGACCCTAAACTCCTTGCAGGAAGCATGGCGGGAGGAGGAGGAGGAAGCGGTCGAGGCCGCTGCCCCTATTACTACACCTCCCGTGGCACTGGTGACTTACTCCTCAGATGAGGAGGAAGCGGCGGGCTCTGGAGGTGCTGCCAGGCATTAAACTTTTTTTTACTTTGAGGACAAGAAAGGCTCTATCTGTTAGAGTGAGCTCACTGGCATGCAGGTGGGTGCGTGGGTGGTGGGCATCAGTCAGGCACAAACAGTGGGCATCAGCGGGTGGCAGCAGATGTCTGCCACAGAGAGAGAGGATACTGTAGTGTGGGGGGCTCTGGAATGAGCAGCACCCCAACCCAAACATGTGCCAGGCTAGCAAGGGTCTCCACTCTTCAGTTGCCATCCCATTACCTACGCACCCCCAAATAAGGGCAGGGTCTTTCCTCCAGCCAGGGTCACATCTCCCGTCACCATCCCTAGCACCCCAAGTAGGTCAGGATTTGCACGTGCTATCCAGGGCCTTCCTAGTTGCAATTGCAAGCACCCAAAGGGGGGCAGGATTTGCACATGCCAACCAGTCAGGGTCTCTCCATTACCATCCCAAGCAGCACCCCAGGGAGCGCAGGATTTGCACGTGCCAGCCAGGGGCTTTCTAGCTGCAATATCTAGCATCCCCTAGCACCTCTGGGAGGGCAGGATTTGCATGTGCTTTACTGCTTTCTAGTTGTCATCCCTAGCACCCCAAGGAGGGAGGAGTAGAAGCATCATCATAAATGCATGATATTACTTTGGTGTTCTTAACGGGTTCCCATTTCAGAGAGGAATCAGATGCCGGCCGAAGCATTGCTGCCAGGACCATGCCAAGGAAGAGGACAACCCCTAGGCGTAGGCAGAGGTCACTGTCACAGCCAGCCACACCCCCAGACATCCAGCGCCAGACGTCGGATGTCTGGAGGTTCTACCACAAGGCTGACAGAACTGCCACATGCAAGGTATGGCACTGGGACTGGAACAACATGGAATGAATTGCCCTATGACCTGTTAGGAATGGAAGTCCCCTGCAGAGAGAGATTGGATGGCGACCCAGTCCACCCACTTGTGGAGACAGAATGCAGGCAGGGCTTGACAGATCATTGGTCTGACACAGTATGGCACTTCTTATGTTCCTATCTTTTTCTGCTCTTTTTAGATCTGCAATAAAGTTGTCCACCAGCAGAGGGAGGGGACCACGACGGGGCTCATCAACTACATTGAGCAGAGGCATGATATGAGAGTGAGGCGGACGGGTAATGAGGAGTCGGGAGTGGCACCCGTGGAGCCTCAACGCCAGAAGAAGGGGGGAAAGGCAACCCAAAAGTGGAGGCATATAAGCTCTTCCCCTTCCCCCACTCCAGCCCTGACGTGAAGTCCCCCTTCCCCCTGGAGGATGCACAGGTCAAGGCCCTTCGGGCCAAGTTGCGGCAGGCTACCATTTGCCATTTTGAGGTGGTCAAGCACTCCTCTGCCAACCTGGAGAAGTGGCTGGTTGATCAGTTGCAGATGGTCCAGGCGGAGCGGCAGAAGGTGGAGGCATACGGCCAGTATCTCTCCGCTGAACTGCGCCGCGTGCAGCTGTATCACCGGGTGGTCTCCGGGTGGCATAGTGAGCTGAAAGAGGTGGTGGAGTATGCCGTGGTCAATGGCATGGTGGACCCCTCCAAGATGGCCAGCCCTCAGGACTGTGAAGCGCCCCAAGGCCTGTTGCCTTTCCCCCAATTACCTGGGGACAGGCACAGTGGCAGCAAAGACTCTAAGTTTAATTTATAAGTTTCCTTTACATGTTTGCTTTTGTTTTATTAAAGGTTGTTGTTGTTGTTTTCTTGTATTGTAAATAGTTTTAAGTAAAGTTTTTATATTTATTGTTACGAGCTTCATTTAACCTGACCAATCTTTTATTCCTATGTGCTGAAGTTCTGACTGGCAGGTGGCAGAATCTCATACAGCTTGTTGATCCCTTCCAGCAGCACCTGCCACCTCATGTACCATAGTTATTAACCCAAAGATGTGCTGTGCCAGCAGCAGGGTCTCAACTAGCAGAAAGTCCCCTAGGAAGTGCAGGGCTTGTGTTTGTGTGGGTAGGTATGACAGAGAGAAAAAGAGACAGGCTCCTTGGCAGCAGGCAGCAGGTGGTGGGAGCTGGTGGTCGGAGGGTCTGGTAGTTTCAGCAGCCAGATTCAGTGGGCATCCACGGGTGGGTGCAGACAGAGGAGTAGGCTTTTGGGGAGGGGGGGCAGGCTGACATGCAGACAGCGAGCTTCTGGATGCAATGAAATTGAATGCAGCCTCCAGTGACTGGAATGATGTTTCCCATAATCTCGCTGATGGTCCCTAGGATGGGCGGGCATGACAGAATCAGGGATAGTGGAATGACAGCCTAAAGCCTATGGGGCACACTTCATTTGATCAGGCAATAGGTGGTAGCAGGGCAGCAGATACAGGGACACACACAGGCAGGCAACCAGACACATATGATATGTTGTGGGTTATATTCCATCTCATTAGGATAGGTTTGATGTGTGCTGGATGTGGGAAATGGGCATTAATGGGCACATGAGCACAGATGGGAGTTTTTCCTGGTTCTGACAGGTGGCAGCCAGGATATACCTACCTCTCCCTCTTTAACCCCCATCTCCCTAGTTCTAGCTGGGAACCTCTCCCTCTCTCTCTCTTTGGCCATATAGTGCCGGTGACAGCATGGGTGGGATCATGTCTGTCTTTCCTTCAAGCAATGGGTGGACTTTCTCTCTCTCTCTCTTATTTCTCTCTCTCTCTCTCTCTCTCTCTTGGCAGAAACCTGGGTGGGCAGACAGGCACCTTGGCGTGAGAGGCAGTAAGGCGGACTGAGGCATGCTTTGAGCTTTGCAGCAACCTGGAGTACAGAACACTTGGCACAGACAGCATATAGGTCTGGCAGCAGCAGCTGTTTCTTTATGCCATGGCATCATGGCACAGACAGCATATAGACCTGGCCTGGGGGCCATTGGCACTGGAAGAAGGAGACATTGGTGGCCATGGTACAGAACCATTGGCACGGATAGCGTATAGGCCAAAGATCTCTTAGACAGTCGATCCAAAGAGATAGGCGGGCGTTGTTGTGAAGGGACCGGCTGGTGCTTGGGAAGGGGAGGGGCAGGCAGAGCCCCTGGGGCTGGTCCTGGGGCTGGAGTGGCTGCTTCTCAATGAGGTGGAAAGACATCACAGTGTGCAAGGAATGATGACCCCAGACCCATCACGGTGGGTCCTGGGACTAACGTGGCAGCTTCTGGTTTTGGCCACAGCCCTACCTGCCTGTAACTTGGCCCCAGGACCCTGATGGCGGGTCCTAGCACTGGAGTGGCTGCTTCTGAATGAGGTGGAAAGACATCGTAGTGTGCGAGGAATGAAGGCCCCTGACCCATCACGGTGGGTCCCGGGACTAAGGTGGCAGCTTCTGGTTTTGGCCACAGTCCTCCCTGCCTGTAACTTGGCCCCAGGACCCTGATGGCGGGTCCTAGCACTGGAGTGGCTGCTTCTGAATGAGGTGGAAAGACATCGTAGTGTGCGAGGAATGAAGGCCCCTGACCCATCACGGTGGGTCCCGGGACTAAGGTGGCAGCTTCTGGTTTTGGCCACAGTCCTCCCTGCCTGTAACTTGGCCCCAGGACCCTGATGGCGGGTCCTAGCACTGGAGTGGCTGCTTCTGAATGAGGTGGAAAGACATCGTAGTGTGCGAGGAATGAAGGCCCCTGACCCATCACGGTGGGTCCCGGGACTAAGGTGGCAGCTTCTGGTTTTGGCCACAGTCCTCCCTGCCTGTAACTTGGCCCCAGGACCCTGATGGCGGGTCCTAGCACTGGAGTGGCTGCTTCTGAATGAGGTGGAAAGACATCGTAGTGTGCGAGGAATGAAGGCCCCTGACCCATCACGGTGGGTCCCGGGACTAAGGTGGCAGCTTCTGGTTTTGGCCACAGTCCTCCCTGCCTGTAACTTGGCCCCAGGACCCTGATGGCGGGTCCTAGCACTGGAGTGGCTGCTTCTGAATGAGGTGGAAAGACATCATAGTGTGCGAGGAATGAAGGCCCCNCATCTTGTGCGGAGGATCTAGCCATATGTTTCAAGCTCTGACCTGGCCACCCTCATCCATGCATTCATCACCTCAAGGCTAGATTACTGCAATGCGCTCTACGTGGAGATGCCTTTCGTGATGACTTGGAGGCTGCAGCTGGTACAGAACATAGCGGCCCATCTCCTGATGAGGATGGGCTGTAGGGGAAACGTTACATCAGTGCTCCGGGCTCTGCCCTGGCTGCCTATAGAGTTCAGGTCCTGATTCAAGGTGCTGGTTTTGACCTTTAAAGCCCTACACAGTCTGGGCCCCTCCTATCTGAGAGACCACCTCACTCACCTGGCCAATGGAAGACCTTTGCGGTCTACTGGGGGCACCTTCCTGGAGGTCGCCTGGGTGAACTGGGGGACCATGATGGAGATGGCGTTCTCAGTGGCCGCACCACGACTGTGGAACTCCCTCCCAGAGGAAGCTCATCTGGCTCCCAGCCTGTTGGCCTTTCGTCAGGCCTGTAAGACTTAACTGTTCATCCAGGCCTTTGGGGGAGGGGGGGAATGAGGGTGGGGGGGGGGTTGCCAGTGGTTTTACCTTTTTTTACTGTTTTTTAAAATTGTTTTGGTAACCCTTTCATGTATTTTTATTATATTGTTTTTAAAATTTTGTGAGCTGTCCCAAGCTGCCATAAGGCTGGAAGGAGCAGGATAGAATTTCTTAAATAAATAAATAAACATGCCTCCCCTCAGACATATGGTAACAGCCCACCAGCTATGTGGTTCCACTGTCCTGGCCTACATACACTGACTTGTTCAACAGAAAAAGGGAAATGTTAGCATAATTATTTAATGCTGAATATAATGGGAGTCCCTTGTGGGTCCATGTTTTATACCAGTGTATATCCCACTCATGTTGTTATTTCAGTTTTAGTCATGAATTGGATGCCCCTCTGTAGCCCTGTGGTAGCAGAGGGCATTTTTTTTACACACACCTTAAAGTGCTGGTCTTTCAATCTTCTGGGTTTACAAGTCCACAAGTAAGTTCTGGATGCTTTTTCACACACACACTGCCCTGAGGCAGTTCCTGGATGCATTCTTCACACAAACACTGCCCTGAGGCAGCCTAAAGTAGCCACAGCTATGCACGTGAGGGGCTGCCATGGAAACCAAGTGACCACAGCTGCCTGGAGCAAAGCAGTTTACCAGGAGAACATTTTATACACAAATGTTTTGGGAGAAACATGCAGAAGTTCAAAGAGCCAGATGTTTAAGATCTGGGTGAGTGATTTAGATGCACAGAAAGTTCAGGACGTAACAGCAAACATGCAGGAGAAATGTTTGTGTAAAAACACCCAGAGTCTGTACATACCTGAATCCATACTTGGTGCCCTTCAGCTGCAGAGTCCTGGGTGGTCATCTATCTTGTCTATGCCTAAAGCCACTTCTGAATGTACACGACCAAGATGGCATATTATCAGAGGGCGCCCACGCGCCGGCCACCTCCGGTGGAGGCCGTTCTCCCTGCGCCAATTCCTTCACTGCAGCCTAGGGCCCCAGATACTGGCATGGTGATACCCAGGGGCTCCCCGCGGTAGCAGGTTGCCAGGATAACCCTCCCCAATGCGACAGTGGGAAACGTGCTGAGAGGGGCGGGTGACAGTGCGGGGGCGAGGCCCATGATTCCGCATCGCTCCGCATGCCTGCAAGCATGGCAAGAGGCAGAGTTCACACAAGAAAAGTCGGCGCTGCAGGAGACACAGCACTGGTGATCGGAGCATCAGAGACTGGCCCCTATTTGACTGAACATAGAAAAGCTAAGTGTGATTTCACCCTTTTCCCTTCCTCCCTGTGTGACTAGGCAGATTAGTATCATGATAGTTTGTGGTGTTCCTTGTCCCTTTGTTCCTTGGAGTGTGAGTGAGTGTGCATCAGTGCGAGGAGTGCGATGCGAGCCCCTCCCCTGCCTGGGGTTCATTCCCTTCCCTCCGTCATCTGGTGTGGTTGATCCCTTATCCTCCCTGTATCCCTGGGACCCTGCCTTCGTGCCTCACGCCTCCTGCACCTTCTGTACCTCCCCATCCCATGGACTGGGGAGCGGAACTTGTGAGTGTGCTTGGTATACGGCCCTACCCATCTCACACTACTCTGCGCCCAATGATGATAGAGGTCTGCTTTCTTTGGAACCGCTAGACCAAACCACTATCCTGACAGGCATTTTTCCTTCAAGGGACCCTCTAGGAGCTTGTATAAAAGAGGCTGTGCATTTGTTCTTGTAGGGACCCACAGCTACCCCGACCCCAAAAATCTGCCTTCCCCTGTGACAGAATCACTGGCACCCAGACCCTGATCCTAGCTAGGGCAGGACAGGGTACCATGGAGGTAGCACAACAATTAGATCAGCTCGTGAGAGCAGTACAATCCCTGGCCTGTCTCTTATACACATCTAGATGTGTATAAGAGACAGGTGAGAGCCCAGACCCATGATTGTGGGTCCTGGGGATAGATTGGCAGCTTCTGAGTTTTGGCCACAACCCTCCCTGCCTGTAACTTGGGTCCAGGACCCTGACGGTGGGTCCTGGTGCTGGAGTGGCTGCTTCTGAATGAGGTGGAAAGACATTGCAGTGTGTGAGGAATGATGGCCCCAGACTTCTCACGGTGAGTCCCAGGGCTAAGGTGGCAGCTTCTGAGTTTTGGCCACATCCCTCCCTGCCTGTAACTTGGCCCCAGGACTCTGAAGGAGTGTCCTAGGGAAGGAGTGGCTGTTTCTCGATGTGGTGGCATGACAGTGCCCTGTGTGAGGAATGACAGGTCCAAGAACCTGTGGCACAGACAGCATAGGTGGCATTGGCAGCAGCAGACATTGGGTTGTCCAGGCACAGAACCCGTGGAACAGCAGAGACAGCAGTAGCAGGATTTTCCTGTACTCAGCCCCCCTGGATGGTTTAATTTACCAGGGAATAGCTCCCAATACAGCAGCAGACAGCAGCAGCAGGATTGTGTTGGCACATTTGGATTGGCCAGGGAAGAGCACCCCTGGACCAGCAGACAGCAGTGGTGGGATTAACACACCAGTGGTGCATATCACCCAGGGTTGCCAGGGTAGGCAGAGACAGGCACAGTGTCATGAGAGGCAGGCATACTGAGGCGGGGTTCATGTTTTGCAACCTGGGCAGGCAGGCAGGAGGGCAGCATGGCATGAGCAGAAGGCAGGCAGGCAGACATGGGCAGTCTTTGATCTAGCCCACTTGGGCAGGCAGGTGGGCTGTCAGGCAGCACGGCACAAGAAGAAGGCGGGCAGACTGAGGGAGGCAGGGTTCAAGCTTTCCAACCTGGGCAGGTGGGCAGGCAGCATGGTATGGGAGGCAGTAGGGAAGGTGGGAATGGGCAGGCTTTGAGTTAGGCAACCTGGTTGAGCAGACAGGCAAGTTGGCATGGGAGGCAGGAAGGCAGACTGAGGCATATTACTTTGAGTTTGCAGCAAGCTTTGCGGGCAGACAGGCAGCGTGGCATGAGAAGCAGTAGGACAGGCATGCTGGGACATTGGCAGCAGGGCACTCTGATAGGCTAGCAAAGACTGTGCAGTGCAAGAGAGCGAGAGCCAGTCAGCATCACTTAGGCGGGCTGAGGTCTTATAGCTAGCCATAGGCCGGCTGGAAGACTTACAGTTTGTTTCCCAATGCCACCTTCCATCCTGAGGTCAGTCAGATAAGGCAGCCGAGGCCGTGTAGTATGAGAGAGAGAGAAAGAGAGAGAGAGAGAGAGAGAGAGAGAGAGAGAGAGGGAGAGGGAGAGGGGCAGGAGCGGGTGCCAGGCATTAGGAGGGACGGACAGCACCTCAGCAGCACACAGCAGCAGTAGCCCTAGCCCAGATTGAGGAGGAGGAGGAGCCCTGTCCCAAGACTGCCCCTGGCATGGGATGGATGGCGTGTGCCACTGCACCATCACTCCTTGTCCAGGGCCAGCTCGGGGAATCCCAGCAGCGGAAGGTTCACCTTCAGAAAGAGCAACTGCTCCACCAACTCAGGTGGTGCGGGGCGCATATGTACCCCACGATGGAGAACACCCTCTCGCTGGGGTCACTGGTTGGTGGGCAGAACAGGATACCCTTGGCCACTTTGGACAGGGCCGGCCACACATTGGCCTTGGTGGCCCAGTAGGCCAAGGGATTGCTGCTGGGATCTATAAATGACTTCTCCTCCAGATAGGTCTCCACTGCTGCTGAGGCACCATCATACTCCCTCTGGTAGCTCTGGGTGGGCACCACCTGCCCCACTGTCCTCAGACACTCTGCTTGCCCTTTTGTGCTGGGCCCCATGCTCCCCAGAGCGGACTGCACAGATGAGGAGCTGCTGGCAGTAGGGGTCCTGCTGGTGGTGGTGGTGCTGCTGCTACCCCTAGGGCTGGGGGCAGGGATAGACTCAGATGGCTGCAAGGGGCTGCTGCTCCCACTCCCACTATCCCCAGGGGCATCCCTCTACATGGCCCCGCTCTGCCTGCCTGACCTTCTGGACCAGCGTAACCTTCTGGAGGCCATAGACCACAGTTTCGCGTGTCATGCTGCCCTTGATCCTGGGGTCCAGCATGGTTGCCAGGACATATTCGTCCCAGCACAGGAGCTCATCGAAGCACGCACTCAGGCCCGCCTTCAACTTCCGAACAAGGTCAATCACCTCATTGGACATTCTCTTGCCCTGAGGGACATGATTCCACCCCCCTTCCCCCAGAATCTCATCCAGGCTGCTGCAGAGACTATGCACCAGTGGGGTCACCTGTATGAGGGTGATGGTGGAGCTGCTCAATGTCTCCGTGATGCCCAGGAATGGTCTCAGGACAAAGACAGTTTGGGATATAATCTCCCATTCCTCCCTGTTGTACCCTGGAGGTGCCTCGATGTCTGTCTCCAGTTCCACCTGACGCAGGGCGGCTTTCTGTTCAAGAAGCCGCTCAAGAATCAGGAAGGTGGAGTTCCAATGGGTGGAGACATCCTAGATAAGGGTGTGCACCGGGGACCCTTGCTCGGCCTGCTTCTCCCAAAGAAGCTCACTACCCTTCACGCTGCGGTTGAAGAAGCCCGCCAGCTTCCTCCCCCGCTCGACCAGGGAGCTAAGGGTGCCTNGGTGTGCACCGGGGACCCTTGCTCGGCCTGCTTCTCCCAAAGAAGCTCACTACCCTTCACGCTGCGGTTGAAGAAGCCCCTCCAGCTTCGTCCCCGCTCAACCAGGGAGCTATGGGTGCCTGGCCCAATCCCCTTATCCCCCAAGCCCAGAGCATCCTTGACCACCAGGTGGAGGGTGTGTGCAGTGCAAGGGATGCTCGTGAAGCCCCCGTCATGGACTGCCTTAAGGATATTGACTGCAGTTTCCGTGAACACACACCCCTTGGTGAAGGCCGCACCTGCCATGACCCACTCCCTCACCATGGTGGCCAGGGCTGCCTCGAGGTTCCTCGCGGTGTGGGAGCTGTCCATAACTTGGGCCTGAAGCAGGGCCCACCTATACCCTGCTTCAGGTCCCCTCCTGCCACTGCCAAGCGCTGACTCTGCATCCTGCCACCAGTGTGCCGTCACTGCCAGGTAGGTGTGCTGGGCGTGTCTGGTGGACCACAGTTCCGTGGTGAATTGGACCATTGCCCACCCCAGCCCCTGCAAGTTGCTCCCTCACCCGCTCCTTCAAAGCCCTATAGAGCTGTGGCATCACAGTCTGACTCAGGGTGGAGCTGGAGGGCAGATTAATGTTGGTGGCCAGGAACCCAATCAGCTGCTGGAAGCCCTTGTTCTCCACAATGGACAAGGATTGGCCATCCAGGGCAATCATCTCGGCCAACAGGCACTTGGCTTTCTCCTGGATGCCTGTGCCACGGCACCCTGCCGATGACCTTGACACATCCCCTCACCCCATCTCCTCCATGGTGGACTGATGGCGCTGATGGGGAGGCTCTGGCTGTTTTTCTGCCACCATACTGCTCCTGCTGGTAGAGGCAACAGCAGTTGGTGCAGGATGCTGGCCCACTAAATGATCCAGGTGACTGGCTGCTGGCGTCGGGAATCTGCTGGCATCCACTTCCCCTGCTTTTCTGCTCAGGAACACAGCACTGTGGCATGCCTTGAGGTGCCTGGCCATTGCAGTTGTGCCAAGGTTGGCAAGCACCTGCCCGTGCTTCACCACCTTATTGCACAGCGTTCACTGCACCTCTCTGGGATCATCTGCCTGCACCAGCTTAAAAAGATCCCAGACAGAAGATTTTTTTTACCCTCCTGCCTTCTTGACCACCCCGGTGGACGCACTGCTGCCAGCGCTGCTGGGAGGGGGAGAAGTTCATGGCACTGGCACTGGCGATGCAGCTCTGGGAGGAGGCTTAGCCATCGCCTCAGCTGCAGACATCTCTGCAGCACTAGTTTCTACCTCTTCCTCACTGTCCGCGATCACGGTGATGTCCCGTGAAGGGGAGTACTGTGACCCAGAGGCTAAACTGCCCGTGCCCGCCATGCTGCTGGCACTCTCCCTGTGCCCCCCCTCTGTAGCTGCTAATGCTGCTGCTGCTACTTCTGTTCCTCTTCCTAGTACTGACATTGCCCGGGGATCAGACCCTGCCTCTAGCAGCCAGGCTGAGATCCACCAGCTCTGGACTGCTGGGAATTGCCTCGACAGTGGGGGACATTGGTGGCCCTGGAGGAACATCGGAAGAAGCAGCCCCAACAAATTCTCCATCACCACCAGCAGCAGAGACAGATGTGGCCTGAGCCTCAAGTCCTGCAGGCCTTCCAGTGCCTTGTCTGGCAGTGGAGGAGGGCACTGCCAGGAAGCGATGCAGAGGCACTGAAGTCTGTTGCCCTAAAGCAGGTCTGCTGAGTTTGGGGGGGTGGGTGCTGCGCTCTGCCTCTGGCTACTGCTGATGCCTGCTGCCACTCCCCTATCACGGCCCCACCCACCTCTGGCATGTGCCCCATTGTCTCCCCTACGGGTAGCAGATCGGCCTCTCCTACCCTTCTCCATTTCTCCCTCCAAAATAATGTTTTATATATATATATTTTTAAAAAATCAATTTTGTAAAAAATTATCTAATATTATATATATCTATATCTACACTCAGTCTAAGTACCATTAACTTATAATTATTCTAAATGCTATCAACTAAATGGATTAAGTACACACTACTCCTACAAACACTAAAACTAAATTACTAAACGCTATCTCTATCAGTAAACTAACTCCTACAACTGTTTACTAAGTATCTCTAACCAACAATCTAATCATCTATCTATCTATCTATCTATCTATCTATCTATCTATCTATCTATCTATCTATCTATGGGATGAGGGGGAATCACAAACAACACAAGGAGGGGTACAAAACTGAAATGAAACCTAAATCAATCTAATAATAATCCTACTCTAAATGAATCAAAAAACAGTGGAAGGGAAGGGAATCAGGGATGGAATATATGGGAGAGGGAAAGGATTCAATGGAGGGGGGAGGGAGGAAGGAAGATTGAACACAGGGAACACAGGGAGGGATAAAAACAAAAAATAACAACTAAATCTATCTAATATAATCTAAATAAATGATAATATGGAGGTAAATGGGTTGGATGGGTGAAATAGGAGGAGGATGGCAATGGATTAGG
>QEPC01006065.1:135401-145973 GCA_003113815.1 Sphenodon punctatus | reverse complement strand
TTGGGAAGGGGGGAGGCAGACAGTTTTGTTTCTTGCTGCGCCTGCCTCACCGCAAGCCCCATTGGCTCAGTGCAGTCTAGCCCATGGCCAATCGCAGACTGCCAAGCCAGTGGTCTGAGGCGAAAATGAATGGTGATTTGGCAGGCTAGCTGCTACTCCAAGCCACTCTCCACCCTCCACCCCTGGTGCCTTGAAGTCTGCTCCTAGCTGAGTCAGATGACTTCCCCTTCCCTGCTACGTTTGGCCTTCCAGTGACCTGACAGTAGACCACATTTTAGCCACCCAAACTCAACCGAACGTGAAGCGAACTGACTGAACTGTTCGGTCAATTCTGTTGGAGAAACAGCTCCAGATGTCATCGCCCTTTTGCACCAACAAACCCTAATGATCACTAGGGGCATTGGGAGTAGAGATAGTGAGTTAGTGTGAGTGTCACTTTAACCTTTCCTGATCTCTCCTTCTAAGTCCCCTCCCAAGTGGATTGTGCCCAGGAAGCTGCTACTGGACTTCCTCCCTCTTCCTGACCTTTCTCCATTCCTCTCTTCTCTCTCTGACCTTCAACATGACTGGCCACCATGCTGGTGGCAGCTAGATAGTAAGACCTAGGGATAGACCTTTCCTACCACAATGTATTTCTCAATAAAGTAGATTATTTTAATGTAGAAACAATCTCCAAGGTGTTGATTACTTCTAAGCTGTTGCTACTGAGAACTCAAGCTTTATTTGTTTTTTTTGTTTGTTTTTTGACCACTAATTAAATTCCAACAATTTCGACGTTCAGAATTCTGTCCGGTTCGGTATGTTCATGTTCGTGTTCAGTCATCCGAACAGACCGAGTTCGGGCCGAATCCTGAACATCCGAACCACTTTCGCCCATCCTTACTAAACTAGTCCTTGTTTACACTTGAGAAACTTTTGCCCAAGCAAGGGAACAAATGCTCCAACCCATGGAGGACACAGAGAAGATAGAAATATTCAATCAAGTTGGTCAGTGTTTGCAGCAGTTTATTAACTTTTTAAGGGGGGAGCAGGGCAGAAAAATTAACAACTCCAGCCAATCTTGGTTTGATAGAGAGTGCCAGGAGGCTAGAGTCAAGTTGAAGGTCCAGTATCTCTGCTATAGGAAGGGTGGGTGCGCTAGGCTCCCGTAGGTGTATTTTTTAGAAAGGAAGGCGTATAGGGACCTGATCCAAAGGAAAAAGAAGCAGCATTCTGAGAATAAGTGGAATGAGCTGCTAGTGGCAGCTAGGCAGCAAAATGCTAGACGGTTCTGGCAACTTATTAACCCGGTGGTTCAGAAGGAAGTAAGACTCCCATTATATCCGATAGCCCCCACAACGTGGGTTGAGTTTTTTACCCAGGTGTTCAGCTCAGACGCAGTGGTTTCCAGTTCAGGGGTAATTTTGTCTACTGCTGAGAATCTCCCGGACTGGTCTCCAGTGTCGGAGTCGGAAGTGGACTCCCTGGTTGATACACTGAACAACCATAAGGTGCCAGGGGTGGATTTGATCCATGCTGAGTTTATTAAGGCAGCCAGGGATTGGTGGATTCCTTTCCTGGCTGCCTTATTTACTGCTATTATTTAACAATGCAGGAAGTATCCTGGCAGGATGGAATAAGGCTGTTGTGATCCCTGTTTACAAGAAGGGGCCCAGAAGCAAGCCAGAGAATTATAGGAACATTAGCCTTATAGTATAGTGGCTAAACTGTACGCCAAATCTCTTTTGACAAGATTGGTGGACTGGTTACGGGGATCCAAGTTCTTTTGCCTTGAGCAGGCCGGATTTCAGAAGGGTAGGTCTACAATCGAGTTGTGCTATATTTTATTCATCTAATTAGCAAATAAAAAGCCCAGAATCACTCCTTTTTTGTGGCATTCCTTGATTTAAAGGCTGCGTTTGACTCGATTGATAGACCTACCCTCTGGGCTAAGCTTGCTAACATGTCTGTTGATAAACGACTGCTGCATCTTATCCGTTCCCTGTATTCTGATTCATCCATGGCTGTGAGAGTTGATGATTTGGGTCATGTGACCCCACCTATTAAGATCTCTACCGGGGTTAGGCAAGGGTGTGTACTAGCGCCCACTCTTTTTAACATTTTCATCAATGACGTTATTCCTTTAATGGCAGAAGTAAGATTCTTCCCCCACAAACTGGGCTCAAGGGTTATCGGGTGTTTATTTTTCACAGATGATGTGGCCCTGCTCTCGCAGACTGCGCTAGGGCTGCAGAGACAGATGCAGGCTTTTGCGATCTATTGCAGGGACAACAAACTTAACAATAATTTTGCGAACTCTAAGATAGTGGTGTTCTCTAATCGAAGGCGGTTCTACAGATGGGATAGCCAGGGTCACTCCATCCAACAAGTCATCAATTTTAGGTACCTGGGGATTCTCTTCCATCAATCCAGCTCTTGGAGGGATCACGTGCTGAGGGCAATCGTGCAGGCAAAGGCAGCAGCTCGATGAATTTTAGCCTACTTTAGGAAATCTGGTAGGAATGCCCCCTTTTTGGCCCTTCAAGTCTTCCATAGTAAGGTGAGGGCCCAGGTATTCTATGGGGCCGAATTAGGGGCCCCTTTTTGTGGTCACCTTTCTAATTCTATTCGGGCCAGTTTTCTTCAGGGCCTTCTTGCCCCAATTGGTACCCCCCACCTCCCAATGCGGTGATCAGGCTGGAGTGGGGCCAGAGGAGTTGGAAACAACAGGCCCTGGACCGAGCCACAAAATTGTGGTGTAATCTGTCCTGTGGCCAGTGCTCAGAACTACTCCAGCTTTTAAAGAGTGATACCTATTATAATCCCTGGCAGGAAAAGATAGAGGCCTATTTTGGGACTTTGGGTATGCCTGTTGCTTATTTACATCATAAACCTGCGGCTGCAGTTTGTAAGGAGCTTACCACCAGGGCCAGGGATATTGAGAGACAAAATGAAATAAGCAAGATAAGAGCATCTCTCCATGTGGGAACTTACCTTCAATGGGCTCCGGAGGTGGATCAGGTGGCGCCCTATTTGTTCACTAGGTTGCCGGTTAGAGGCAAGATTCTTTTATTCCAAGCAAGAGTTAATGCCTTGCCCTCACAAGTTTTGGAGAGGCGAGTAAGGGGAATTCCCTTCCTAAAAAGATTATGTCCCTTTGATAACACAGCGGTGGAAACTGTGGAACACATTCTACTGAATTGCCATCTTTATGATAAATTGAGAAGGGAGTATTTGCTCCCTTTCCTGGAGGAGTTACCAGGTAGATCCGATTCCACCTTGACACACTGGCTCTTGGGAGCTAAGAAGGAGCAAATCTGGCAGAATTTTGCCGGCTTTTTGTTACAAGCCTCCCAGCTGCGCAGGAACTTTCTGGGATTTAAGGGGACATGTGATAGTAGTGAGACAGATAAGTAGGGGGGCAAAGGGAGCTTTAATCTCCCTTGTCCCCAAATAGATGTCATTTTATTTCTGCCCCCTTGGGATTGAAAAGAGCGATTTGCTCTTTTTGGATACATTTTAATTAGCATTTAATATTGTATTTATGTATTTTGTATTTTACTCTTCTTTAGAGCATACGAGTCATGTGTTAAGGCTTATGGATTTGTTGAAAATACTTTATATGATTTTTTGTCAAGTAGTTAAGCATTTTCCTGTGTGGTAGAGTGTACTTTGAATTATGGAATTGTGAGAAAGCAATGGCCTTCGGCCACGCTGAATAAAGCAATTGATTGATTGATAAATTACATCTTGCGTGACTTTTTGGACCATTTTGTCATTGCCTACTTGGATGACATCCTGATCATTTCCACCTCTGTGGAACAACACATATCGTATGTGAGGCATGTCCTCCAGCGACTTCGACAACACAAGTTGTACTGTAAGCTAGAAAAATGTGCCGTCCACATCACAACCGTCAAATTCCTAGGGTTTGTCATATCTCCAGGAGGAATCGAGATGGAGACGCAGAAAGTTGAGGTCATCCAACGATGGGCCCCGCCTAAGGCAGTGAAGCTTCTACAATGATTCCTGGGGAGCACCAACTACTACCGCCACTATATCCCAAATTATGCAGACATCACCGCTCACCTCACGCACCTGCTCAAGAAGAACCACCCATACACGTGGGGCCCCGAACAACAATACAGATTCAACTAACTCAAGCAAGCCTTCACTAAGCCTTCTTCATCCCAATTTCCATTTACCATTCCACATTGAAACCAATGCCTCCAGCACCGCCGTTGGGGCCGTGCTTCTACAGAAAGACAGGGAGGCAGGGCCCTTACTGCTGTGCACCTACTATTCCCAGCAGCTAACTTCCGCAGAGCAGAACTATTCTATTTTAGATCGGGAACTGTTAGCAATCAAGGCCACCTTTCAGACTTGGTGTCATTACCTAGAGGGCGCTCTCCACCTGGTCACAGTAATCACCTATCATAAGAACCTTACCTTTCTCCAGACGGCGCAAATAACCAACCCACGACATGCTCGATGGGTTCTATTTTTTCCCCGCTTTTCCTTTAAGATTTGCTATCACCCAGCAAAACTAAACATAATAGTGGAGGCACTGTCCCGCTATTACGATGGCCTCCCTAAAGAGAAAGGAGAAGCCGGAGCCATTCTGAACCCTAAAGTCTTTGCTACTACCTATATGCAGGTAGATCAACTAAGACGAGCAACCACGCAAGAACTTGTGCACCTTGACGATCCCTCCTACATGGAGGATCACAGACTGCTGAAACGCCAAGGATGCAGTATAGTCCCCCCCTCTTGTCGCTTCCATATACTCTGGGCACACCATGCTGCCCCCCTTGCAGGCCATCCTGGGCAAGAACGCACAGCCATTCTTATAGAACGTTCCTATTGGTGGCCAACTCTCAAGCCTGACGTCCAGCGCTATGTGAGTGGGTGCGCTACCTGCGCACGCACAAAAGTTCCCCGGTGTACTCTCCAAGGACTCCATCAATTAAGCACCCCACCCCAGGGACCATGGCAATGCGTGGGTCTTGATTTTATAGTGGAACTCCCTCCTTCTTGAGGCTATACCACTATTTTGGTAGTAGTGGACCATTTCTCCAAATTGGCACACTTCATTGGGTGTAAGGGCCTTCCTATGGCTCACCGGACCGCACTGCTTTTCCTCCGTCACATAGTGAAGCTGCATGGCTGGCCCCTTGAACTAATCAGTAATCAGGGTTCACAATTTGTTTCATGTTTCTGGAGGGCCCTATTTGCATCCCTGCAAGTGACCCTGAAACCTACTACAGCATAACACCTGCAAGCTAATGGCCAAGTGGAGCGAGTTAACCAAAATTTGGAGCAATACCTTCGATATTATACAAACTATCTCCAAGAAGATTGGTATGCGTGGCTCCCGATGGCTGAGTTTCTCTATAATAACACCCCGAACACCTCCCTTGGGAACTCACCCTTTTTCGTTACTTATGGCTTCCATCCACAAATAGGTACTATGGACCTCCCTTCCATTCAGGTAGTTGCCGCAGGGGCGCTAGCCCAGAAAATTCAACATACATAGTGCCTTGCTCAACGTACCCTTCTTCTTTCCAGAGAGTGGCACAAGCACTATGCCGACACTCACTGTCGACCAGTGCCTGTCCTGCAGTCTGGCAACTTTGTGTGAGTAGATCACCGCCATTACCTTTTGACTCTCCCTTCTGCGAAACTTGATGCCAAATATATGGGACTTTACCCTATCCTGAAGCAAGTGAACGAGGTTATGTATAAAGTTCATCTGCCCCCTCAACTATAGATTCACCCTACTTTTCACGTCTCTCTCCTGAAAAAGGTGAATGGACCGCCTCCCGCCGAGGAGGACATGGCACCGGGAGCATCAACTCTATCTGACCCTACCCGTGATTACGAGATCACAACTGTCCTAGATGCCCACCTCCAGTGCGGCTGACTCCATTATCTCATGGACTGGGCGGGTTATGGGCTGGAGGAGCGATCCTGGGAACCGGCCTCGCAGGTTTCCGCACCTCGCCTTCAACGGCTATTTCACCTGCACCACCCAGACAAACCTGGACCCTGGGGGGTCTTTCACCGGGGGGGTTTGGTGGAGGAGTAGCCCCCCCCCACCGGCTGCCTCTGGTTGCTGGGACAACAGCAGGAGGCCGTTCTCCCTGCGCCGAGGCCTTCACTGAAGCCTAGGGCCCCAGATACCGGTGTGGTCATCTGGTGTGGTTGATCCCTTATCCTCCCTGTATCCCTGGGACCTTGCCCTCGTGCCTCACGCCTCCTGAACCTTCTGTACCTTCCCCTTCCCCCACCCCCTGTGGACTGGGGAGCAAAAGTTGTGAGTGTGCTTGGTGCATGGCCCTACACATCTCATACTACTCTGTGCCCAATGATGATAGAGGTCTGATTTCTTTGGAACCGCTAGACCAAACCACTATCCTGACAGGCATTTTTCCTACAAGGGACCCTCCCGGAGCTTGTATAAAAGGGGCTGTACGTGCATGTGGGGACTCACAGCTACCCCGACCCCAAGAATCCTCCTTCCCCCGTGACACATATGATACTTGACAAATACAAATCATGGATTTAAGAGGAGCATTGCTCTATGTGGGAATTTGCTAGGATTGAAAATTGATCTCGATTTTCTCACAATTCTTCATGACAATCATCGTTCTTGACCTGTTTTTTGTGAGACTCAATAATCTAGGAAATACCATTTCTTGACAGTTTCTCAATCAAGATTTTTTTTATATATACCATTTACCCTGACCATTTACCACATTCATCCAGCTAATGTGTATGTGCCACAGTTGTGGCTGCAATTTTGTGAATGCACATTATTAGGAAGAATGTGATACACAACAAGCAGTAATGGTAAACAATAAACGATAAATGGTATATCGTGAAAAATTCTGGACTGAGATCTCCAACCATTATTGGAGTAACGGTTGACAGTTCTCAATTCTCGCAAGATTTCCGAGAGAAATAAATCCGTGTTTCAACCCTAGAATTCCCCTCTCTCTCCATCTAATATGTTTATCCCACTCTTAGATCCTCATGCAGTTCTAAAGCTACCAAATTAAGGGTGTGCAATTCGTTTTCATTATGATGATAATGAAAACATAAATTTTGATTTTCTTTTTTGTTATTATCAAAACAAAAATAGCAAATAATAATAATAATGAAAACAAAAATGAAAATTAATTTTTCTTTCTCAAATATAGGAAAAAAACTGGAAAATATATTTCAGGCTATAACTTTTTGATTCTTTTTTAATTCTGATGAAACTTGGGGAGATTGTACCTAAACTGGAGGGCACTATGTGTACCACATTTTGAAAAGATTGTATAAAGGTATCCAATTTTAGAAGCAATTGAATGTTGTGACTTTAAGAAAAGCTCCATAACATTCCTGGATACAACTTCTTTATCTTCAGTTCAATTTGCATGTGAACCTGGGAATATTATGTCCCTCCATAAGATTTCCAATTCTGCCAAATTTCAGAAAGATTGGATAAAGGGTCCTGATTTTATAAGTCTTTAACTTGAACATGTATTTCCAGTTATAATTTTTTATATTCCATCCTGTTTACAGGGAATTTGGCAAGAATGTAGCACATACCTTCTCTGTCACATTTGCCAAACTACAGGACAATTTGATAAAGGGAACCAATTTTATAAACAATTGAAGTTGTCCCCTTGAAGACCATTATTCAGATAAATAGCAGCACATGCAGTGCCAGTCAGAGGCAGGCACCTGGCACGGCAGGGGGAGGGAGGGTGTTGGAGGGAGGATGGGTAGCAACCCATCAGACTGACAGAAACATTCACTATCAAATAATGCATGCTTCCAGCTTTACAGGACCAATCGGTGATGACTTCGAGGCAGGCATAGGGGGCGGACCTGAGGCGTGCATAGAAGGGACATAACTGGGACTTTGGGGATAGCATCCCAGCAATAAAGAGGCATAGTTTACACACCCAGGCTGGCCAATTACCATCACAATGACATCCTGCAGCACTGTGACAGAGGACATAAGAGGATCTCTATTGGCTCTTTCCTAAACGGATGCTTCCAACTTCCCAGTAACAAGTGGGGGAGAAAAGTCATCATCACAGCACAGAATGAGCATATTTTGTTGACATTTCTGCTGGCCAATTGGAATCACAAACAGATCTTGTACCACAGTGACATGTAAGAGAATCCCTGGCATAAGTTCATTTGCTGCATATGCTGTGCGGGCATATAAAAGTGGGGACCTTTATCACAACTTTCTGAGGTTTAGCAGATATGATCCTATGGGTTTGAGATACAGCCCTGCTAAATTCCATGTACACTGGTTGGACTACAACGATGTTACTGTCAGACATATATTTTTAAGTTAATTGCTTATACCACCATGACTGTTTATTCAATCCTTCTGAAAGTTGGCATAGATAATAAACATGGGGAGGGGTATACACTTGCCTTGTTTCATCTACATTAGAAAGGAGACAAAGAAGTTACAGCCACAAATGTATATTCAGACATTTGCAAAATAGCACAATTCAACTGTTTATAAAATTGGATTCATTGGTCCAATATTTCTGAAATCTGGTACACTTACCACCCTCCATTGGTGGTACAATCTTCCAAGTGTCATCCAAATATAATGAAAAACAAAAAAGTTACAGCTTAACATGTCTTTTCCATTGAAACCAATGGAAATAGAAAACAAAAGAAAAACAAAAATGAAATGTTGATATTTATGAAAACGAAAACGAAATATTTAAATAAATAAAATGAAAAATGACATGGGTCCCTAGTGCATACCTCTATACCAAATTACTACAAGCTCTGTGGGGTGGATAGGTTTTGGGGGTGCTTAAGGAGTGTACTCAAATTGGAGTGAGGGAGGTCACGGATCTATGTCATGGGACACCCCCCTGTCCTTGAGTGCATATGTTCATCTTTGCTTCTTTCCCCTGAGCTCGCTTTTTCAGTACTTGAAGGTAGGTGTGATGGTAGTGGGAACCTTTGAGTAGAAACCAAGTTACCACATAGTATTGCATGATAGGAATGCTTTATTTAATTAATTTATATACCGCTCCCTCATGCCCAGTGGCAGCTCAGGGCGGAGGCATATTAAAAAGCTCCTGCTGTGGAATAGGCAGCCATGCTGTAGGTATAGTTCTCTAAGTTAAGTAAATGTTCTTTGTTTCTTATAAAGTCTCTGGTGCTTCCCTTCAATATAATAGCTGTACAGACACAGCTATTACAGTAGGGACTGGCTCCATGGGCTAGATCCAGGAATTTAAAAGGGACCAAATAAAAAATACTGTGGGCTGGATTCAGTCAGTAAATTAGTGGGTCCCCACCTCTGCAGATGTTAACATTGAGTAAGGACAGGATGAGGCCATATGAGCTTTGGAGGGCCTGATCCCCTTGTGGTGGGCAATCACCACCACCACATTGTGGGGCCAGTGCAGGAAGCTGGGCAGAGGGTCGAAGGGAAGTTGAGTGGGTTGTCCCCCTGTTGAAGCTGCTGCCATACTTGGAGTAAGGCTGTTCCACGATGTGGCCTTGGAATTTTTCAAAGGACACATCATGTAGCAGCTGCTATTCCCCCCCACCCAATTGCCCGGAGTGGGGTAATACTACCCAAGTCATGGTAGCCTCCCTACTCTGTCTCATGTGGCTATACGCATAGTCTCTGTGTGTCTATAATCTATCTTTTAAAAGGTGGCATTAACATGTCCTGTCTCCAAAAGAGTAACAACCGTTCTAAATGATGGGGGCAACTCCTCTCCTTTAACTTCCCAAGCTTTGTCCATTTATCTTCCCCTGCCTCCCCTACACACACACCACACAAAATGGTGGCAGTATAGGAAATCCAAAAATCTTTCATTGTCAATGAAGAACAATTAAAGGCCAAATCTTCTGTCACATTATATGATAAACCTTCCAATGCGAGTATCACCGTTCCCATCCCATATTTATTTTTTTATTTATTTAGTTCCTTATATTTGTATGCCACCCCCCATGCCTACGGCATCTCGGGGAGGCTTCCAACATAATATCAAATAATTTTTAACATAAAAAGTCTAAAACATCTTATTTAAAACAAACTTAAAACACCACCACAGAAATTAACATCCTCCTACCCTCCAAAGGCCTGGGCGAACAGCCAAGTCTTACAAATACGTCGGAAGGCCAACAGGCCCAGGGCCAGATGAGCCTCCTCCGGGAGGGAGTTCCACAACCGCGACCTGGCCACCAAGAACGTCCTTTCCATTGTGGCCCCCTGTCTTACACGGGGGGACCTCAAGAAAGGTGTCCCCGGTGGACCGAAGGGATCGCTGTGAGGCACGGAGGGTGAGGCGGTCCCCAAGATATATGGGGCCCAGACCATGCAGGGCTTTGTAAATCAATACTAAAACCTTGAATCTGGCTCGGTACGCTATAGGCAGCCAGTGCAGAGTGCGAAGCCCCCAGCAGCCTTTGCAGCGCACATCCCCTCCAGGTGAGCAGGGCCCCACCCCACAGCCACAGGCCAAAGGTGCACGCCCGCCCCCAGAAGCCCCCAGCAGCCATTGCAGCGCTCATCCCCTCCAGGTGAGCAGGGCTCCACCCCAC
>QEPC01006065.1:81579-134427 GCA_003113815.1 Sphenodon punctatus | reverse complement strand
CTGCTACCGACCACCTTGTAACCAAGCCAAGTACACGCACCTGAGACTTCGCATCCGCCTGAATGTTTGTTTGTCTTCTCCCATGTCTCTCCCGCTGTCCCCTCTCCTTGTCTCCCCCTCCTTGTCTTTTAGATTGTAAGCCACAGGCAGGGACCGCATTTGATTGTATGTTCTGTACAGTGCCAGGTTACTACTGGCACTTTATAAATGTTTAATAATAATAATAACAATAATGTTATGTACTCACACCGCCCCGTCCCCATCAGGAGATGGGCTACCGCATTCTGCACTAGCTGCAGCCTCCGAACCAGAAACAAGGGAAGCCCCATGTAGAGTGAGTTGCAGTAGTCTAGCAAGGTGATGAAGGCATGGACGAGAGTGGCCAGATAAGTACCGGAGAGGTAAGGTCAAAGCCCCGTACCAGATACAGCTGGCGAATGGTGGCTTTAGCCACCGCCTCCACCTGCTGATCCAGATGGAGGCTCGAATCCAAAACCACCCCCAGACTCCAAACCTGAAGAGCAACAGGCAGGCGAACCCCCCCTATCAGGGGGGCCAGCACCTCCCCTGCCCTTCCTACCACTATCACCTCCATCTTATCAGGATTGAACTTCAGTCTGCTCTGCCGCATCCAGTCCGCCACAGCCTCCAAACATTGGGAGAGTAATGAGACAGCAGGACCTGGGTCAGTTGAAAATGAGAGATACAGCTGAGTATCATCAGCATATTGGTGACATCGCACCCCGAACCCTCTCATAATCTCCCCCAGGGGCTGCATATACACATTGAACAACAGTGGAGACAGAATGGAACCCTGCGGAACACCGCAGGTCAAGGCACGGGGGCTAGATGTTTCAGCCCCCCAGCACCACCCGCTGGCTTCTACCTGAGAGGAATGAGCAGAACCATCCAAGGACAGTCCCGTCCAGACCTCCCAAGTCTCACAGCTGTCTCAACAGCAACCCATGGTCCACGGTATCAAAAGCGGCCGAGAGATCTAGCAGGATCACAAAGGTCAAACATCCTGCGTCCATCTCCCGGCGGAGATCATCCACCAAGGCCACCAAGGCCGTCTCAGTACCATAGCTGGGGCGGAACCCAGATCAAAAAGGATCAAGGAAACCAATGCTGTCCAAATGCGCCTGGAGCTGCAGTGCCACTGCCCATTCAATAACCTTCCCTAAAAAGGGAAGATTCGAGATGGGTCGGTAACTGGAGAGTGCATCCACATCCAAAGATGGCTTCTTCAGCAGGGGACGCACCACAGCCTCCTTGAGATTGGGCGACAATCTCCCCTGCTGAAAGGACACGTTCACTACCCTTGCCAGCACCATCCCCAAGGTCTCCCTGGAGGCTTTCACCAACCAGGACGGGCACAGATCTAGTTCACAACTAGTGGCTCTGACAAACCCCAGGACATTCACCGCATCAGCCGGCGTCACTTCCTGAAACACATCCCAGAAAGATCGACCAGATGGTGCCTCCATAACCTCGTGCCCCTCGCTTACTGCTTCCAATCCGGTGTCAAAGTTACTCTGGATCCAAGCTATCTTTTCTTCAAAGTAGGTGGCAAACTCCGCACAGCAGGCCTGGGACAAGTCCCCGTCCAGGCGGAGGGAGGTTGGACTGATCAGCCCCAGCACCACCCGGAACAGCTCCACTGGATGCGACTTTGTAGACACTATGAGGGCGGCAGAGAACTCCTTCTTTGCTGTCCTCACAGCCTCAACATAGGACCACAAGTGGGTCCTATGGAGAAGTCAGTCAGATTCAGAGCGAGTCCGAAACCAGCATTGCTCTAGTCTCCTACCTACCTGTTTCATACACCGCAGTCCCTCAGTTAACCCAAGGGCCCTGCGGTGACGAGACAGAGGGAGAAGACGTCTCTGAGCCACCCTGTCGATGGCCTCCCCCCAAAAGATGTTCCAATGCTGGACAAGCTCATCTACAGAGTGGCCATCCGGGTCTAAGGTTAACTCCCTCAAAGTCTCCTGGAACCGTTGCGGTTCCATCAGCCTCCAAGGGCGGACCAACCTAACTGGTCCATTCCCCTTCAGGAGGAGGTGCGCTGAGAGGCTGACCTGTAGGAGATAATGATCCATCCATGACAAGGGCATGACCCTCACATCTCCCACTAATGGATTACCCGCCTCAAGGCCAGAACAAAAGATCAGGTCGAGAATATGACCCCCCACATGGGTCGGGCAGTTAACCACTTGGGACAAGTCCATGGTTGCCATGGCGGCCATGAACTCACGCTCCGCTCCTACAAGACTGGCATCGGCATGGGTGTTGAAGACCCCCAGGACCAAGGTCCTGGAGGAGTTCAGCGCCACCTCCGAGGCCAGCTCTGCTAGAGCGGCAAGGGATGCTGCCGGACAGGAAGGGGCCCGGTATACCAGCAGCACCCCAAGCTTGCCCCCAGTCAAATCAAACACCACATGGAGGACTTCAATACCTGAAATCTCCTAAATTGGATATCTCCTGACTGCCCACCCTGCTCTAAAAATAATAACTACACCTCCCCCCTGACCCCCCATGTGGTGCTGGTGCTGAACAGCATATCCGGCCGGAATGAGGTCCGCTAAAGCTGGTCCTTCCCCCTCATCCAGCCAGGTTTCTGTGATACATGCAAGATCCACTGCCCCATCCAGGATCAAATCCCAGATCACTGGAGCCTTATTCACGAAGGACCTTTCATTCAACAACAGCAGTCCTTTAAAGGCAGACCTTAGACCCTGATCCTCTCTCACCCTCAGTGGTGGGGGGGTGACTCTCTTAACCTCCACCAGGAACCTTGGTCCCATGGGAGGACGAGTCACCCGTCCCCTTGGACCATACTGTCCATACCCCATAACCACCCCTATAGCCACTCCCCTCTCCCATCTGCTCCATCCTGACACCTAACCCTTGGCTGTTCGCCCTTCCTCCAGAGTTTTCCCCTACCCTCCCCACTCCCACTCCCCATATCCCCCCATTTCTCCTCCCCCCAAGCCCCCTTCCCCTCCCCCTCCCCCTCCTGTGCTTTCACCACAGGAGTTACCACTAAGCTCCCTAAGCTACTAACCCCAACCTCCCACCCCAGTCCCTGAAACTCCCCCTCTCACCGGGAGTCCCCTTACCCATGCCCCACATCTCATCGGGGGGCAAGACCCATCTCCCCGGGACTCCCCCTCTCACAGGGGGTTCCCCCAACCCTCCCCAAGGGCCACCTCCCCTCCTCTCACCAGGGGGGTAGGCCCTATACACCCTAACCCACTCCCCATGCCCCCCACCCTCAAGCCACACCCACTGCATCCCCCCCAAACCCCTTAAAACCACAAATTAAAACAACATAAAAGCCGCCCCCCACAACAGCAGTAACAGCAGTGATATTAGTGGAGCAGCAACAGCAATAGTGAAGATGGGCATCTGTCCAGCGGAGGGGCACCCAGGCGTCCCGGCCCAGCAAATGGCCCCAGTCAACGGCCGACACCCTTTGGGTGTCACCTGAGGGCTGGTGCCCACAGGGCCCCCCCTGGCAGTTGTTACCTGGGGAAAGGGGAGGAACAAGAAGAGTGGCAGCAGCTTCCTCCAATCACCACAGCACCAAACACTTAGTCCCTGAATATGAACTGACTCTGAACATTTACCTTTCCTCAGAACTGTTGGAGTGATGCTCAACTTTCTGTAACATCACAGCAACTCAACCAATCACTACAGCGGATCCACAAGCAGGCACCTTTTAACCTCTCTCTCTCTCTCTCTCTCTCTCTCAGAGATTTGTAGTCATGGTTCATTTTATTTTGAAACTCTCAGAAATAATTTTTCGGACCATAGTCATAAAAAAAACTTTTCAATTTCATTCTTCCCCCTGCCCTGACAATACTGTGAGAAAGTAATTTGCATTTCAAAATAGCACTTGATGTGCAACACCACATTAACTGCTGATTTCTAATCAGTCTGTGCAAGCAATGTCTTTGGAAAACGCTTGTCACTTGTTTGTTTAGCTAGATAGATGGGTACACAAATGATTGTGTAATTAAAAGAGTAGGTCCCATTCATTCACATTCTATATCTATGTCAGTTGGAGTGCAGTTATTTGTACAGGACTGAGCACACTCTCAGCCTGGCACCCTTAACTATGGTCAATGATCTCCTTTCTGCAAAATGTTTTAACCTATTGCAACAAACTTAAAACTCTACCCCTCTATGTGTCTGTGAGATGTTTACTCTAAGGAGTGCACTGCTCTGTGATACAAGTTCCCTGTCCTGCCCATTCACAGTCCTCAGGTTTTCATGAGGGGGGGGGGGGGTCTTAAGATCTTTCCTTTGCCCCTTGCCTTTGTTACCAACATTGCTAATTTTGGGGCAAAAATGGTAGGACACTCCACCCACCCTCGAAAAAGAGGCACCCAGAAATATGTGGAATCCTTAGAAGTTACGAAACCAATAACAGGAGTTTACTAAAGGTCAAACTTGGCAGCAGGGAAACTAGCCCTTATGGAAAATAGGCCAGCCTGGGGGAAAGGAATGTAAGGAAGCCCCTGGCCTAAAGTTGGAGCATGGTGACTCCAGGTGGCTTCTATCTTTCTTTTTAGAGACACCCAGTCGTTGTGGAAAATTCTGACTAACAGAGAGGAAGTAATCAGTGAACCATTGAACCACCTAAAAAGCATCAAGGGCCCCTTAGATAAAGGATTAAAAGGTCTCCCCAGTGTCATACTTGCATAATTGCTCCTCTTCCCCCCTGTCTGCCCTAGGCCCACCTGGAAAACTCTGATGACCCCCATAGCAGGAGCTCCCCATAATCCTTTCACACAGCTAGAACATTCCTATTGTCACCTCAACTGCAGCAGAGACTCTCTCTCTCTCTCACCTCAACCCCTTCTTCCCCTCCAAAACCCTGAGCACCCCAAAGAGCATTGGCCTGTGAGGGAGCACGTGTGTGTCTGCATGTGTGTTAGCTCTTTGAAACTTTCTCTCGCTCTCGCTCACTGCCTTTCCACTTCCCTGCAAGTCGCTTGTGTTGCTGTTAGTAAAGGAGAAGTAGCCTATTTCTGTCTCCTCCTCCAGATCGGACTCTGGGCCAGTTTAAACCTGTAGATTGGTGGTGGTATCAAACCTAAATTCATGTGTATACCTTTTCCTTCCCTTACCTCCCATTTCTGTCAATGACCCCACAATAAACACACTCTTTTTATTCAAAATCACATTTCTCTCTCTCTCTCTCTTCTCTTTTGGGGGTGGAAAGCCACTGGTTTGGTAGCGCATCATGTCTCTGACTAATCCCTAGGGACATTCAGAGGACCCCTTAAAATTAATTCGGCTAGTTCCCCCAAATTTTAGATGACTCCTGGATATTGGGGTACAGGCCCCCATAATCCATGTGGAGTGGGTCCGTGTTTTAACACCCTGCACAAGTGGGCTTAAGTGCTACTGCTGTTTCTCTTATAAAGGTGTCCCTGCTCCTACTTTCCTGGATTCAGAGTCTGAGTCCTATTGCATTCCTTTACCCATTCCTCCTAGCATTTCAAGCAGCCAAAGGACAAGCCCCACCCCTTGACCAATGAGTTGCGTCTCTCAGCAAAAGCCCGCCCCACACATGTATGCCTAACAAAGTTCCAAGTGTATAAAGAGGGTGGGAAGCTCTCCTGTCTATCATTCAGTTTGGTTTCTTGTCCTTCAATCATCTCCCGTGTGCCCCTTATCCTCAAGTGCTTCTTTTGGAAGGCAATCAGGAAAGAGGTGCCTGAGTTTTGAATAGTATTTTTCCTCTCTTTCCTGAAAGAGTCTGAGGGACAGTGGGAGTCAGCACCCAAAGATGGACTTTCCCTCCTAAATAGAGACTGTTAGGAACTGGGCTGTGTGCTTGGGTTTCGAGGGAATGCAATAATGCCCCAAAATCAGGGATTTAGGGGTCCTGAGCCAAACAAACCCCACACTATATGACTCAGAGCTCTCCCTCAGCTTAGCTGCCTGCACAGAGAGCCTGCAGTGATCTCTCCCCACCTGTAGGGACTGCTGCAGCTTGGCCAACCCAGCGAGACTGAGTGTAAGTGCCTGGGAGCCCTATGTCCCCACCCCTACCCCCAACCCCCTTTCTATCCCCTCCCCAAGCAAGACCCAATGCCCCATTCTCTGTGTTGCATCAAGGACCACCCAACCCTCCCCTCAGAACCCCCCAACCCCCAACACTGCACCCTCTCTGCTCCCTGTCTCCCCAACCCCTCAGCACTCCCAACCCCACTCAAACCCTTCAGGACCCCACCCTCTCTGCTCCCCTCTTAGCACCCACAGCCACTAATCAAACTCAGACCCAAACCACCATCGAGCCCCAGCCCCCCAAAACCATTTCCTGGTGGGGGGAGCACAGGGGATGCAGATGGGGGTAGGGGTAAGGAGCACAGAGGGCCAAGGGCTAGGGTGAGAGCACAGGTTGCTGAGGGAAGGGTGTTGGGAAGCAGAGGTGGCACAGTGCTGGGGCGAGCAGTTAGAATGTGGGAGTGCTTAAAAGGTGCACTCAGGATGGGGAAAGGAAAGGGACAGTCCAGATCATGGATCTGGGTCTCTGCCATGGATCTGTTCCCTCTCCTCATGTGGATGCCCTCATCTATTCTCCCTTTGCCTGAGCTCCATCTTTCAGCACTTGTGGGTAGGAACTGGAGGTGCCAAATAAGAGTTAGCCACAGGCTGCACTTGGACCCAGACCTGTGGTTCCCCACCCCACCCCACCCCACCCAAAACACACGCAAACACCCTATCAACATCAGCCTAATATCCACACACACATGCACCTCTACCATTAGCAAACACACACGCACATCCTGCCCATCAGCAGCCTACAGACACATACAGTCCTGTGTCAGTCTAGTGTGCGCGTGCGTGCTCACACACGTATGTATGCATGCAAACACACCACAGTGGAGCTCTGTGAATCTCTGGTATCTATTCAGTAGACTTCTGTGCAATGGTGGTGTCTATATTTAGTATTTAATGGAGCTTTGACCTGCTGAGGTGTGTGTTCCATGAAGATCTGTTCAGCTATGGTGTCAGCTCTATAGTGTTCTGTGAAGTTATGGGCTGCAGTCTTCTCATTATTATATAATCAATAGGAGCTGAGCCACTGACAAATGATGGGAGTGGGGATGTGCCTTTGGTGACCTGTTCTGCAGAAGTGCTGTGTGCATTCAATAGCATTCTATACTGCTATGGTGTTTTGGTCTATGGAGTTCTGGTGTTTCGTCCATCCTTACACTGCCATGCCTAGGGTTACCATATATGCCAATTTTTAGGGGACATTTATGAAATATACAGGTTGCAGGACTGCATTGGTTCCAATGTGTTTCCATTGTCCATAAGTGCCCTCTAAAATATGCATATATGGTAGGGTGGAAATTCCGGTTCTCCCGAGAACCGATATTCCCGGTATTTGGCCTTACCAGATTTAACACCGAGATCCGGTAAAACTGGCTGTACCAGTTTTTTGTATTGGTTTTGGATCTCCGATTTTTAAAATGACTTTTGGCCTTGGTCACAGCTTTTTTGTTTTGGCACTTCAGTTGAGTCCCTCCCTGCCCCCTCCCTGTGGTAATTAACTGTTACATTTGGCACTTTGTTTTACTCTGCCTTGCATTGGTTGCCTTTTTTGAATTCAAAAAAGATATCCAATCCTGAAGGTTCCCTAATATTTTTTAGATGGGTAGAGGTGTGATTAGGGGGTTGGAACTTGGCTGAGCTGGCCAATAGTAATGTAGATTTTTTTTTTCCTTCTGGGACTTTCTGGACCTTAGGCTTGGAAGTCATTCTACAGTAGGGTTGGCATTTGGAAGGACTGCCACAGACTGCTGGAGGTGTGTGTGCATGCGACTGTTGGTAAGTTATGGGTTTCCTTGGGGTTTTATGGGGTTAATTTCAGGACACCCTGGTGCCCCTTAGCAAGAGAAGGAAAAATGGGGACCTAGTCTCTTGGGATCCTGGGCAGGGGGGGTGCAGACCATGTGGCCAGGCCATGTTGGAGCCTGCAGGAGGAGGCTTTTTTGAAGCTCTGCCCATGGGGGAGGGGGAAATGTGGCTGGCTCCTGGTGGGTTCAGGGTTGTGTGTGCCATCTGATGTTTGGGGGTGAGAGTTCCGCAAGGTAGTGGTTTTGTCCTGTCCTGTTTCCTTTTTGGGGTGTGTGGTAATGTTAAATGTATTTTTGTGTGTGGCTGGGGGTTCTCCCAAGGTGGTTGTTTTGGTGTGAACTTTGTGTCTTTTGGGGAGGAGGGGGTTCATTTGGGGTTTTTTGGGGTGTGTGTGTGTGTGTGCAATTGTATTTTTATGTGGGGGTGGGGCGTACCCTTGCCAACTTGCATTGTAGTTCTTGCCTAAGGCAAGCCTTGCAATGCATGCAAGTTGACTGTGCTGCTGTGAGGTCTGTGTGTGCCTGCCTGTGCCATGAGGGAATATTAGGCATATAGGCAATGTGTGTTGGTGTGGAATTTGGGGGTACCCTGAGAGTTTTTGAACATTTGACTGCGCTGCAGCATGTGACGTCTTGTTGAGGTATGGGTGCCCCCCCCCCCACCGCTAGATGGTGGTTGGGGTTGGGGTGCACTTCTTCCAGTAGGCCTGTTAACCTGTGGAACTCTGCACCACTGTCCTGCAGCAGTGTGTGCGCTCACTTTGGTTGCTTGCTGCCGGGGTCCTTTCCCGGTGGGGGTGGAGTGGCCCAAGGCTAGATGTTTGTGGAATTGAGGGTGCCTTGTGTAGGCGCTGAGAGGTTCGGCTGCAGCGTGTGACATCTTGTTGAGGTGCAGGGTCTTTTTAAATTGTTTCCGGGGAGGGGGTGGTTTGGTACTGCCTCCTTGCCTTGGCTGCTTCTTGTTGGGTCATGCCCTGCTGTGGGTGTCCCCCCCCCCCAGACTAGATGGTGGATGGGGATGGGATGCCGTTCTCTCAGTAGGTCAGTAGGCCTCTTAACCTGTAGAACTCCACGCCACTCTCCTGCAGCAGTGTGTGCACTCGCTTTGGTTGCTTCCTGCCGGGTCCTGTCCCGGTGGGGGTGGGGTGGCCCAAGGCTAGATGCTTGTGGAATTGGGGGTTCCCTGAGAGACAGTTTTTAAAATAAATTTTCTTCTTTTCTTTTCCAAACCCAAGCCACCGGAGCACCTTTTGGTGATTGACTGTTGGCAACATGTCGGACGTGACACGCGAGTAGCTGGCTGCCAGGTAAGCGACATCCCTTCACCCCACACCACACCAATCTGTTCTTCACCCACCCACACATCTATCCCTACACACTTTCACCCCCACCTCTAGCCCCACACTCCTTCACCCCACACCTCTTCACCCCGTACCACACCTCTAGCCTTCACCCCACAGCTTTCACCCCACACCCTTTTCTGCCTTTCACCCCTCGCCTTCACCCCTCGCCTTCACCCCACAGCCTTCACCCCTTCACCCCTTTACCACACCCCACACCCTTGCCTTTGCCCCACACCCCTTGCTTTCACCCCCACACCAGTCTGCCCCACACCCCTCACCTTCTCCCTCCACAGCCCTTGCCTTCAACCCTCATACCTTCAACCCTTTACCCCTTTCATCCCACACCACAACTCTAGCCTTCACCCCACAGCCTTTCACCCCACACCTCCAGCCTCTATCCAACACCCCTTCACCCCACACACCTTCACCCCACACCTTTAGTCACCCCCAGTTACCCCACTTAGTTCCCCGTACTTAGTTCCCCTCCTAGTAGTTAATTCCCCCCTTAGTTAGTTCTCCCATCCCCTAGCCCTAGTAAGACCCCCCCGGTCCCCTCCTAGAAGTTAGTTTGCCCATTAGTTAGTTCCCCCATCCCCTAGCCCTAGTCAGACCCCCCAATTCCCCTCCGAGTAGTTAGTTCCCCCCATAATTACTTCCCCATCCCCTAACCCTAGTCAGAGCCCCCAGTTCCCCATCTAGTAGTTAGTGACCCCCCCTTGGTTAGTTCCACCCTTAGTTAGTTCCCACATTCCCTAGCCCTAGTCAGACCCCACAGTCAGCTAGGTACCCCCAGTTAGTTAGCCCCTCCTGGTTATTTAGTTTCCTCAAAGCTTGAACCCCAGTAGTGTTAGGTTAGGTTACCACCACCCCCACACACATCACCACACCTCATCCTCTCTTGCCAGTGGTCCTCTCTTCTGCTTTACGGCCAATATGATTGGTCGAGGAATGAAGAGATCTAACAAGAGTGGGAGTGCTGGAAGAGGCCAGCCTCTTCCTAGGCAGCCCACTCAGTCTAGCACAGAGACAACTGAGGTAGGGCCACCTGTGGGCCCCACCTCCCACACACCAGCTTCAAGCACACCCAACCTTATGGGCTCTGGATGTGTCTTGAAGACTCCAAAGAGGCTGGGTTGGGGGGAGGGTGCTTCCTCCTCCATGGCACTGACAAGTAGTAAGAGGAAGGGGGCTCTTTCTTCTTCTGCTAGTGCAGTGGGCCATCCTCTGGCTACCTCCACTGCTGCTGCTCCTAGTGTGCAGCTTCCTTGTGTAGGCACTTTCCCTCATGCACACACCTGCTTCCCCGCCCTCACCCCCTTCTGACACACATTCAAGTGCACCTGCTTCCCCACCCTCTCCCCTTGCTGGCATGCAGCCTAGCGCGCCAGCTCAGGCCTCACCCACCACACCCACACACTCTGCTGCACCAGCTACCACCACCCCTTCTGCAAGTGTTATGACCACTATCTTGGAGGGGTTGACCACCAGTTGTGCTGCTCCTGCCCTCCCAGGAAACAGGACGAAGAAGACCATACCCTGAGTGTGGTCTCATTTCGATATCTGGGTGGAAGATACCTTCCAAAGGTAGTGTGCGTGCACTGAAAGGCAAAGATCAGTCATGGTGGCACAGATCCCCTGAGATATGGCACCTCTGGCCTTCACAGTCACTTGAAACGGCACCATGGGAACATTCATGATCCTACGGAGTGCTGTTCCAAGCGACAACATGGGGAGGTTCCAGTTGCAGAGGGTGTGGATGAGAGTTCAAAGGAGGAGAAACCCTCTTCTACTCCCGCTACAACTGCTACCGCTGGGCCATCTGGTGACGGTTCTACCCCCCACCACCCAGCCCCCGAAGATGAGGAGCGCTAGCCACTCCACCCGGCCCACCCCTTCACATTCCCAATCCTTGTCCCAGCCCACTGTAACTGTTCTCTGGGAAAGAAGGATTCAATTTCCATCCAGCCACCCTCGGGCTGCAGCCATCACCAAGGTAATTGGGGAAGTGATTGCCCTGGATGAGAGGCTGTTCAACCTGGTTGAAGGTGTCAGATTAAAATGGCTGCTTCAGTTGCTGGAGACCCATTACAGTATCCCCTGCTTTAAAACCTTCCACTTGAAGGTTTTCCCATCTCTGTATGGGAGGGTTTGGGCCTGGCTCTGTGCAGAGTTCTCCCATGCGGAGGGGTCAGTGGTACATTTTACCACAGACCTGTGGAGTAGCCAGAGTGTGGTCCACGCCTATTTGTCATTGACCGAAAACTGGTGGCAGATATCACCAGTTCCTGTCACCTGCACAGTGGTCAGCAGCAGAAGCAGCACTGGGGGAGCGGTGTAACTGGAAAGCATCAGTGGGCATTTTTGCATGCCCAGGTGCTTGACAGCCAGCACACAGAGGACAATATACTCAAAGCAGTGAATGGCATCCTGGATGGGTGGGTCCACTCCCAAGGTGCAAGCATCGAGGTCAGTTACTTTGTAATCGATGACACCAGCAACATGATTGCAGCCATTAATCATGGTGGCTACACTCATGTTCACTGCAGCACGCACCTCCTCAACCTTGTAGTTCAGGTTTCCTTGAGTGGAACCAAGGGCTTTGAGGCACTCCTTGAAACTGCCAGGAAGATTGCCGGCTTCTTCCATCAGTCAGTTTCAGCTAGCTTGGCGCTGCAAGAGAAGCAAGAGGAGTTAGCCTCACCACTTCACCGGCTGGTACAGCATGTGGCCGCAAGGTGGAACTCCACCTTTTTGATGCTGGAACGTCTCCTGGAGCAGAAAAAGGTGTTGCATGCCCTTTGCTTGTCACAGAGCATTGGAGTAACACCACTGACCAGGGAGGACTGGAAAGTGGTGCAGCAGCTGACACAGGTTCTGGAGCCGTTTCACCAGGCAACTGGTGAGCTTAGCGTGGAGGTCGCCACTCTGAGCTAGGTGATACTGGCCTTCCTGATCCTGCTTTGACATATGCGAGGCGTTCTCTCTCTCTCACTGACCTGCATGGGTCTATGAGGGCACTGGCGAAGAAATTTGTAGAGGAGCTGAATCAGCGATTCAACGCCTTGAAAACGAATCGGCCACATTTCATAGCTGCGCTACTCGACCCACGGGTCAAGAAGAACATGGCCTCCTACGCCAAATCTTTCAAAAGCTACAGGGTCGAGCTCGCCAATGAGGTGCAACAGTACTGCCCGGTGCAGGTGCCCCCGCTGCCAGGGGCAAGTAGTCTAGGGGTGGGACTTGGGGCAAAAAAACAGTTACTGGTTTTACCGGTTACCGGTTTACAAAAAAATGGTTTACCAGATTAAAACCGGTATACCGGTACCAGTTTTTTCCATTGACTTCACCCTGCCCAGCCTGGATTTTTTAAAATTTAATTTTAACCTGAAGTCTGCCTACTAATGGGCTCCAGGCCTGGAACCTGCATTAGCAGGTACAAGGTGATTCCTGGGGTGGGGGTGGTGGTTTAGCACCCCCCACACCAGAGATTGCCCTACCCCCCCACCCAGGGATCAACTTACTTGGCCTCCGGAAGGCCTAGTGAAGCATTGAAGGGAAGTGAGCCACTAGCACTGAAGCTGCCCAGACCCACACAGTGCTGCTGCCGCTGCTGCTCGGAGGACAAATAAGGCGGTTTGGGTGGGGGGTAGGGTGATTCCTTGGGTGGGGGGTGTTAAACCACCCACCACCCCAGGGATCGCCCTAGTACCTGCTGCTGGTGCGGGCTCTGGATCACCGCCGGTGGGCGGTGTCCCAGAGCCCGGACTAGCAGCCGGACTTCGGGTTAAAAAATTTTTTTTTTAAATCCAGACTGGACAGGGTGGGTGGGTGCTGTGCCCCCTTGCACCCATGCAGCCTGGATGGGGGAGGGAAAGTGGGTTTTGTTTTGTTTTGTTTTTTTACATTATGGCCATTCATTTTATTGGCCGCAATGTAAAAAAATCTGGCATGGGGAACCGGTACTGGTACCCCAGATTACCGGGTTAATACGAAACTGCCGGTACAGCAAATTACCGGCAGTTTTGGATACTGTGGGAACCGAAATTCCCACTCCTAGCAAGTACTGTTTCTACAGGGGTTGCAAGTGGGGGCCGATCCACCTGGTGGTTTTCTGGGCTGGCGGACTTGGTGGAGGAGTATGAAGATGACGGTGCTGCTGTGGAGCAACAGGATATGGTGACACACTTGTGTCACAATATCTTGCAGAGCCTACCTGCCCTGCTGAAACCGACCCCTTCACCTTCTGGTCACAGAAAATGCAGGTGTGGCCCCTGCTTGCAAAGGTAGCATTGCGGTACATCTCCTGTTCTCCAACGAGTGTATCATCGGAGCGGGTTTTCAGTGTGACTGGAGACATCATCAGCCCACATCATTCCAAAATGGACCAGAGGACTGTGGAACACTTGGTCTTTCTCAAGACCAACCTTCCCCTTCTTGGGTTCATGGAGGACGATACCCTAGACATGGGGTCTGATGATGTCTGATTGTCAGTGGATATAATCTCCTGCTGCCTTCACTTCCCTGCACCTGTGTCCATCCTGACAAGATTCAGGCAATTCCATCAGCCTGTAAATTGGTCAGTGGTGGCATTGATGAACTTGCAGCTGCAGCCCTTGGTTTTCGTTTAAACTGCAGCATGGCAACAGTCCCAGTCCGACCACACCACCAGGGAAAAGTAGTACAGAAGTAGTACTACTTCCTTCCCATTCAAATTTATTTTATATTGAGCTCTTATTCATCTACCATTTGGGTGTCTGTCAGCCAATGAGGATTGAATTTGTATTCCCTCCTTCAACCCCATTCCACCAGGAAATCCAAGGAGGTACTTTTTTGTGATATTCAGAGCTCTTTTAGGAGCTTTTTCAGAGCCTCACGGGGGTTCCTCTTTTTGAACCCAATCATATTCCTGTGGTGTGTGTGCGCGCACACACACACACACACGCACACACACACACACACTCTCGTGCTCCTCCCAAGAGTCTGTGGTGAAAACTCCAAGCTTCCCCTGAGTCCCACTCTCCTCCTCACACTCAGGGGCATCCTCCTTCACCGTCCTCCAAGGAGGCTAGGGTGGTGTTGATGACCCTGAGCCTCCCCAGGCCCCCCACCCTCCTCCTCACCCTGAGGGCCCCCATCCTTCACACACCACCCAAGTCTCTTGGGATGGGGGCTTTGTGTGTGAGGAGGAAGGTGGGGATCAGGAGGATCAGGGTGACTCACCACCACCCCATCCACCTTGGAGGAGCACAAGATGGGGAAGGGGGGGCCCTGAGGGTGAGGAGGAGGCTAGGGGTCAACACCACCTCAGCCTCCTTGGAGGAGCACGAGAGGGTGAAGGAGGGTGCCCCCAAGTGTGAGGAGGAGAGTGGGGCTCAGGGGAGGCTAGGGGTTTCCACAACAGACTCTTGGGAGGAGTGGCACACACTGGAGTGGAGCGCCCCATCAGGGCCCTTTCCACCCCATCAGTCCCACATCACCTATCCACACACTGGAGTGGAGCGCCCCATCAGGGCCCTTTCCACCCCATCAGCCCCACATCCCCTATCCACACACTGGAGTGGAGCGCCCCATCAGGGCCCTTTCCACCCCATCAGCCCCACATCCCCTATCCACACACTGGAGTGGAGCACCCCATCAGGGCCCTTTCCATCCCATCAGCCCCACATCCCATATCCACACACTGTAGTGGAGCGCCCCATCTGGGCCTTTTCTTGGGGGTGGGGGAAGGACCCCCCCATAAGCCACCACAGCCCCCCTCCCACATGCACGCACACATGAGAAACACATGTGCAAAACATTGCCCGGCCCCACCCCCAGGAAGAGGTGCAGTGGGCATTGGGAGGGCAGAACCTCTTACTGGGGCTGGGGGCACCCCCCCACGAGACACCCCCTCCCCCCTCCCACATGCATGAGATCTCATCGGATTCTATGCCTTGCATCACTCTCCCTGTGCATAAAGTAGACAAAGCCTGGCAGAAGAGGGAGCTGCAGCAGACAACAGAGACAATGGAGCAGACAATGGAGTCCCCTTTCCCCTGTTCCCCACTGAACCCATCTCTTTCCCCTTCCTCTTCTTGTGCACCCAAACAAAAACCTTTCCCCTCCTATTTCCCCTCTGTCCTGTCCTTCTCTTCCCTTTCATCTCTTCTGATTCGGTTTGTCGCAGGACTGGGAGATAACTCAGTTCTCCCAGTTCTCCAAGCCTGAAGGTTGGAAGGCTTGTGTCCCAAAGCCTACACCTTCAAAAAACTACAGGTGGCCAAGAAGGGCAGGAAAATCAAGGATTCAGAGGTTCAGGATAAAGGTAGGCGATGGCAATGTGATCTACTTTGGGGGTCTGGATGGGGGAAAGACAGCGCAGGCATGGGACCACAGAATGCTCTCTATCCCCCCAGTAGACAGCTGCAAGGAGTACTTATATGTCCCTCCCTCCAGTGTTAACTCTGTGAACTACACTTGCTGGGCTGCTGGTTTAGGCCCTGCCTCAGGGGAAATGGAGACCCTCTTTCTGGGGGTCCCAGCATCCACTGCCTGTCCCTATCAGGCTATGGTCAAATGGGGAGAGAGGGGGTTTATTTCTGGATCTCTCTAAATTTGGGATTGATTGACACTGTGTTGTGTTCATTGTGTTGGCATTGGAATATACCAATATGTGGTTGTGGGTGATTTGAGGGGATCCTGGGACAACGAAATAGCGAAAATGAAAAATAGTTAGTTTCTTGGCATTATTCTATAGAGGGTTGTTTTAGGAGTAGTATTTGGCTATGATTAAATATTTATTTAAACTGTCAGTGTTGGCAAGGTATGGTTGTAAATATTGCCATTGGAAATATGTGGATCATCATCGGAATCCCAGGGAGTGGGACACAATAGGTTTTGAATCTAGTTGGGGGTTGCACAGGATTTTGTCGTCGAGTCTGAGTCATCACTCACTTGTCAGTTAAGCACGCAGTTTAGTTTGCATCACATGCCAATGTGCAAGTATCCTCCACTGGCAGTTTCTGTGATGTGATTTGAATTTCTGATTGATTTGATGATGGCCTGAGTGGTGCTGTGGAAAAAACCCTTATTTTTAAAGAGAGAAAAGTAGTAGTGGGGTCCCAGCCCAGAGCTTCTGGGGCAAAGTGTAGTCTGGTGGTTAGCAGTTAAGGAAACAAGTGAATTTGTCATTGAATATTTACAAGAGACATGTTGTCTTTATTACAGGTAATTTTGGTTTTTTCTCCCATTGATTTCAATGGAAAAATCCCGGTACTGGTATACCGGTTTTAATCTGATAATATGGTAATCCGATATCCGGTAAAACCAGTATCCGATATTTTCCACCAAGTCCCACCCCTATGACTAGGGCTGATGCGGCAGCAGCTTTTACCGCGCCGCGATTCCGTTCCGCCATTTCGGAACTGCCCGCGCCACACCGCGACTTTTCTGCAGATATTCCGCTAATTCCGGCGGAATTCTGCAAATCGCGGAATTGCGGAAAAATCGTGGAAAAAATGCGGAAATCGCGGAAAACCGCTATTCCGCTATTTTTTGGCGCTGGCGGAATTGCGGAAATCGCGAAAATGTCATGTTTCCACGATTCCACTAAGTTGCGGAATTAAATAAGCGGAACTGCGGAACCGTGGAATGAAACTAGCGGAATGAAAGCCTCTGCCATGCCGTTCCACTAATTGTGGAAACACTGTTTCCGCCGGAAATAGCTACCGCTGCGATATTCCGCTACAGCCCTACCTATGACAACCCTACCCATGCCACCAGCTTTTTTCATTACCTCTGATTCATTTCAGGCAAGTTACTATTTCAAATTTGCATAAACGTGGAAAATCTATACAAATTAACAATTCCCAGTTTTCATCTCTGGGAGAGAAGGTGGCAACGCTATCCCTCTCATCACAAAGCAGCCAGAACAAAAGCACAGTGAGTGGTAGTGTCAACACTTGTGGCTTGGTTATGTGTGATCATCTCCATTTTTTATTGATATGCTTTTCTTATAAAATATTTTAAATTATATATTGTTTTATTAACACTTTTTAAACTGATAGCAGATTAAGGAAACTGCTGCTATAGGTATGTCAAACTAGCAGAGCCTCTGAACTCCTATACACAAGACAACACAATTACAAATAAATGCAAATACCAAAACCACAAATGCAAATATGCAATCCTGTGCACAGTCCTAGTTGGAAAATATGCTTTGCTTGAACTAGGTGGTTGCATACCTTGCACAATTCATTCCCCTTGGGGTCTAAAGCAGCTCAGACCCCCTCTCCTCTTCTCAGACACACTGATTCTTTGAGGGAGCCCCATCTGGTACCATTCAGTCTGAGTGATGACATCTTATGTACATGCCCCGTCTGGTACCATTTACTCTGTGCTGACATCAGACAGCGCCCTCGTCAGTTCTCTGCACCTGCTGTTGATGCACTTCCTTTAGCAACACTATTACCAAGTGAGTCCACGGCACGCAACCTAGTGTCAGTTGTCTAGGGATGTGCCCAGAGCCCCATGTCGTTTTTTGTTATCGTTATTGTTGTCTTTATCAAAATGTGTCATTTTATCATTATCATTATAATGACAATGTCATTTTCATTATTGTCATTATCAATACCGATACCGATTTCAGATGAAGATTTTATTTTCGTTATCAATATCGTTTGGTCTCGTGATCTCGTGAGACCAAAAACCAGAAATGGTATTTCGATCGTGTGTGTTCTTATCTGCTGTGGCATGGTGTTTGTCTGGCTTGTGTAAAGTGAAGTGAATTGGTTGTGAGCGTGTGTGGGGGGGTTTGGTTTGTGTGTGAGGATGGAAGTTGAAGGAAGTAGTGGTGTTGGTGGGGAAAAAAGAAAAATGAAGACGAGGAAGGTCAAGGTGGAGGAGGAAGAAGTGGAGGTTCAGCCTGGACCATCTCGTCAGGTGGTGTTGGTGGGCTCCTCACCAGAGGAGTAAGAGGGCAGAAGAGGTGCCACTGCTGCCAGGTTTGTAAAATTTATTTTTATTTATTGTTGCTTTAACTTTGAGGACTAGAAGAATACTACCCTTTAGAGCGAGCTCACTGGTGTGCACGTGGGTGGTGGACAGTGAGGCACAAACAGCGGGCATCAGCGGGTGGCAGTGGAGGGGCAGGATTTGCATGTGTCTTATTTCTGGGTCTGCCAGAGAGGGGGGGGGGCTTTTCCTTCAGTCAGCCACGAGCCACAGCACCCACCCAGACACGTGCCAGCCAGGATCTCAACGCACCGAGACTAGCACCCCAAGAAGGTCAGGATTTGCACGTTTCTTATTTCTGGGTCTGCCAGAGAGGGGTGGGGGGCTCTTCCTGCAGCAGCAGCCAGGGTCTCAACTTGCAGACACTGCAGCACCACAGGTGGTGGTGGTGTACATGGGAGAAAGGGAAAGAGGCAAGTAGGCAGCACTGCAGCACCATCCATCTACTTGGTGTGGGAGAATGGGTAATTGCTGTGGGAAGGACTAGAGGCATCACCATGAATGCATGATATTATGTAGGTGTTTGTGTTCCTGTTTCAGAGAGGGTGATGATGACACCACTGGTGCCAGAATCCCATCAAGGCAGAGGTCACAGCCGCAGGACCAAACCAGGCTGACGAGGTCCATGGTATAGAGGTATTTCCATACACCAAAAGGCGGATTTCCAGAATGCAAGGTAAGGCACGGGGGCTGGAACAACAGGGAATGGATTGCCCTATGACCTGTTAGGAAGTCCCCCCAGAGGGAGAGAGATTGGTCAACCACCCACTTGTGGACACAGAATGCAGGCAGGGCTTGATAGACCATTGGTCTGACACAGTATGGCACTTCTTATGTTCCTATCTTTTTATGTTCTTTAGATCTGTGACAAAAAAATAAAACAGGGCACATAGGGGACCACGTTGGGGCTGATAGCCCATATTGAGACTGTCCACCTCATTGAGGTGACACGGGAAGTGTCTCGGTCTGGAAGGAGGAGGGAGGAACATCAGGCAGCAGAAGGGAGGAAGGCAGTGCAGAAGAGGTGCCATCCAACTCCTTTCCCCTCAAGCTCCTCTGAAGACCAGCCCCCCAGCACGAGGAGACCCCTGAAGCAAGGGCATTTCAGGCATCACTGCGGAAGCTTGCCAAAAAAATCATGTTGGGCTTCAAAGCCCAAACCAGGAAAACAGAGGACAGGCTGGTGGAGCGATTCGAGGAGCTCCAAATCAGGGAACACCAGGCCGAGGCATACAAGGAGTACCTGCGGACTGAAAAAGACGCCATCAAATCGTTCTGCCAGTCTCTCGTGGCATGGAAGGCATCCATGGAGGGGGTCCTGGATGTGGCGAAGTGACATGGGGCGGAAGTGGATGATGTGCCTGCATCTCTGTTCCATGCACCATTGTCCTCATTTCCCCAGATTCCATGGGACAGGCCCAGTGGGCCCACAAACACTTAAGTTATTTTTCTGTCTTTTAATATTATTGGGGTTTTTTTTTTAAAGTTTTTCAAAAGTTTAAATGTTTTTTCAAAATTGTTTTTATAAAAGTTATATTTGTTACCAGCTGAGTTTGACCTGTACAATCCTTTATCTCACTGTGCTGCTTCTGGAAGGTGGCAGAATCTCATTGTATATACAGCTTGTCAGATGCCTACCTGACAGCAGCAGCATATGTAGCATATTAGCCCCAAGATGTGCCAGCAAGGCATCAACTTGCAGACAGCCCCCCAGGAGGGGCAGGGCTTGTGTCTGTGTGGGGGTGCCAGAGAGAGAGAGAGAGGCTATGGAAGTCTGGCAGAGGCATAAGTGGGCATTGGTAGGTGCACTGCCCACTCTCACAGAGAGATCGCCACAGTCATGGGGGGAAGCCTTGGGAAGCCGAGTTGGGACTTATAATACTTGGTTACATTTGTCGGTTGGTCCCTTTGAAACCCTTGAGTGGAGAGGTGTGTTCAGCTCGTAGAAAGATCACCCCAGAGGGGGTGAGGGGAGAATTGTAGACAGCACCCCAGGTAGAGCAGCCAGCCAGGGATAACATATTTTCTGTAAGAGGGTACCAGAGAGAAAGAGAGAGAGGCTCTTTGGCAGTGGGCAGCAGGTGCTGGTGGTCAGAGGGACTATTTCAGCTGCCGCAGAGGGCACCAGCGGATGACTGCAGAGGAGTAGGCTGGAGGGGGGGCAGGCTGGCAGGTGGGCAGTGGTGGCCACTGACCAGTCAGGCATTAACAGCAAAAGCACCCAGACGATGGTTCTTGGGACTGGAGTGACTGCTTCTGGATACAGTGGAATGAATTGACAGCCCCCCGTGTCTGGAATGATGGTCCCAGAATCTTGATGATGGCTCCTGGGACTGGCATGACTGCTTCAGGTACAGTGGAATGACAGCCCATAGGAGTTGAATGATGTCCCTAGAATTAGTGCTTGGTTGGGCACACTTCATTCAATCATGCGCTAGGTGGTAGCAGGTACAGGGAGGCACACAGGCAGGCACGTAATTACGTTGTGTGTTATTTCCATCTCATTCTGGTGGGTTTACTGCTGGATGTGGGCATTGAGCATGAGCACGGATGAGATCTCTCACTGGTTCTGACACGTGGCAACTTGAGCCAGATGCACCTCTTACTCCCCCCCCCAATCTCTCTCGTTCTAGCAGTGGGGAGCCTATCTCCCTCTCCCTCTCTCTAGTCATGTACTCCATGTAACAGCATGGGTGGGAGCGTGTCTGTCTTTCTCCTAGTAGTGGTGCTTGGGAGACGTTCTCTCTCTCCATGAGCAGCAGGTTGCTACCTCGTAAAAAAAGGTTAATTGCACAGGCTCTCATCATTCTCACCACATCACCCTGCGTTTCATCCCCGTATGGAATTTTCTCATATCCCAAGGAATGGTTGGGTGGAAATGTGTGGGGATGCCAGAGAGAGAGAAAAAAAGGCTCTCTGGCAGTGGGCTGCAGTGGATTCTTTTTATACAAGAAGAGGAGTTCGAGAAGTTGATGAGGGTTCTTGGGACTGGAATGGCTGCTTCTGCTTGCCGTGGAATGACAGCCCCCCTTGTCTGGAACGATGGCCCCAGAACCCTGACAGTGGGTCCTGGGGCTGGAGTGGCAGCTTCTGGATGACGTGGATGGATGCTCCCCCCCACCCAGTGCCTGTAACATAAGTCCCAGAAACCTGATGGTGGGTCCTGGGGTGGAGTGGCTGCTTCTTGATACGGTATGATTGTTGCTCCCTGTGAGAGGAATAATGGCCCCAGAACCCTGATGGTGGGCCCTGGGACTAGAGTGGCAGCTTCTGGATTAAGTGGAAGGACAGCCCCCCATGCCTGTAATGTATGTTCCAGAAGCTGCCCTCCCACCAATGTCTGTAAGGGACTTGCCGGGGTCCTGGTGCCCTATTGCTGCCTCTGCCACTGCTGCCGATTTTGAACCCTGCTTCTAAGGACTTGTGCTGCCCAGCTCCCAAGGTACCATCTTCCACCTCCCCCACTTGGAGAGGGGGGCAGGGTCTGGGCGCGTGGCCTGAACCTCTGGGACTTCTGGGTCTCCGGGCACTGCCAAAAGTGGCCTGCCACCTGGCGGGTACCACAGGCACGCGGCTTCAGGCAGCGCACCTAAGGGTCGCACCCAAGGGCCCTTAGGCATGGCCCTTAGCGGGACCGAGGGGAACAGGGGTGGGAGGCTTTTATTTATTTCTCACTTTGTATTTTTAGCTTTGTGTTTTTAACGGGTATTGGGGGATGATTTGTGTGGGTGTTGTGGGTGGAGGGTTGAGGGATTGGGCTAGGAAAGAAAGATCCAACCCCTCTGGTGAGAGGAGGCGGAGGCCTGGGGGGCAGGGGGTTAGTCCTCCCTGTGAGAGTGGGGCACTGTCCAAATGGTGGGAGGGACCCTCTGTGAGAGAGAGAGTTCCAGGTTGGTGAGGGAGGGGAGAATGGGGGTGTAGGAAGGGGATGGGCCGTGCCCCCCAGTGAGATGGGGGAGCAGTGCCCAAATGATAGGGAAGGTTATTGAATGGGCGGTGGCACTGCAGCTCCAGGTTCATCTTAACAGCATCGGTTTCCTGGACCCATTTAAATCATGGTTATGCCCTGGCTACGGCACAGAGACAGCCTTGGTGGCCGATCTCCACCAGGAGATGGAAGCAGGATGCTCAACATTTCTGATCCTGCTAGATCGCTCAGCCGCCTTTGACACAGTGAACCATGGGCTACTGTTGAGACTACTGAGAGCCCTGGGGGGTCTGGATGGGACTGTCCTTGGATGGTTCCAATCATTCCTCTTGGGGATAAGCCAGTGGGTTGTCCTGGAGCCTGAATCTTCCAGCCCCCGGGCCCTGGATTGTGGCATTCCACAAGGTTACATTCTGTCTCCATTAATGTTTAATGTTTAATGTATATAATAATAAATAATATTATAATAATAATAATGTTTAAGACGGCACTGGCTTTCGCCATGGCCCCAATCACACAAAAATACAAAACATACAAAACCAAGTAATAAAACAGCATAACACAGGACTACAAAAGAAACCAGCCGGTGTTATAATACAAATAACATATCCCGTAACGCCAACTCTAATTTATAATTTAGCAATTTGGTTGCTAGTAACACTGAAAGTTGAAATAATAGGCTCAATACTTGGCCATATATACCAGTGTCTGCCTACTAGCCATTTGCCTTGTAAACCATAGAACCAACGGTAAGATAGCAATAACTCATTTTAAAGCCACTATGCCCTTGTTACTAGGGAAACAAGCTTTTGGAGATGTGACATTCACAAGCAAATAAGTGGCCCTAGTGCCGTACTCTTTGGCAGGAGGTTACTGAGGCAAGACTTTACCCCTAAAGGAAAACAAACCCTAGCATATGTCTAAATGCTGTTCCTTCCACTTAGGGCTTCTGGTACTACTGCCCCTTCTGTTGAATTACTAGCTCCTATCATCCCTCCTTTGCCACCTTTGCCCTTTTCTGGGAGGCCAACCAAACATAGGATGCAAATGCCAGGATGTCCTCCTTGGTCTCATGGGAGAGCAATCTCTCATACCCCCAGCCCGATCCTACTCCCATGGTGTCGAGCCTAAATGCCTGGAGCCAAACCGCTCTCAGGGCTGTAAAGAAGGGACACAAAACCAAAAAATGTTTGACAGTCTCCACCCCTCCTTGAGAGCATGCACAAATTCGCTTCAGATAGGGGATCCTCCTATACCGCCCCTCCACAACCGCGGTTTTGACCATTTGGAATCGGAGAAGCGTGCAACATCTCCAAAGTTTAGTATTTTGAAGGATGTCTAAGTAGGGTTCTATCCCCCATACTGTCTTTATTAGCTTAAACCACGGTGCAACCTTCCAACTTCCAACCTTAGCTAGATCCTCTTGTCTCTCTATATCCTCCAATCTAGCTAAAATTTCCTTCTTAATCTCGACCAAGGATTTCCCCACAAAATAAGCAAAGGAGAAGCCCTGCCTCTGTATGAGATATGCCAAATACCTGAGCCACGGGTATCCTCCGTTACCATCAAATTTCAGTTCCTCTTGGAGGCACTGTCTCGGGAGGGACTTTTCTTGGAGAGAGATCAACCTTAACCAATATCGCAGCAAGGCAGATTTTGCATGCCTTTCCATAGAGGGCATTCCTGTTTCTGCTCTTAACACTGGGCCTGGAACATCTTTCCCAACCTGCAATGTCCTTCAGAGAAACGCATCCTGCACCTTTTCCAGTGGTTGAATTATAGGGTAGGGAATAATCTCAAGGCCGAACATTGCTGCTGATGGAACTTTTGCTCGATAAATCTTAAGAAAAACTGAAACTGGCACCCCCTGAGAGATCCTTACTGCTTTCTCTATGGCCCCTGCAAATTGGGCTGCTCTTGCTGCTCTGCCCAAAACATGTCTGGACCACGTGCCCCTATTAGTAAAAATCACCCCTAAATATGCATACGATTTCACCACCTCCATGGGTTTGCTGGCAATCTCCCACTTCTCCAGTGGTTTTTGTGACCCCATAATCATAACTTTAGATTTTCCCGGGTTTGGTGTAAATTTGTTAATGGCACAATATCTATCCAGACCCTGGAGCAGTCGCTTTAATCCCTTCGCTGTCTGGGAGATTAGGACCAGGTCATCAGTAAATTGCAAAAAGTGCAGCTTTCGGGCACCAATACTGGGGGGATGGTTATCTTCCATTTCTAAACAACTCACAAGGTCTGCAAGATAAATATTAAACAGTAAAGGCTCCAAGATGCATCCCTGTCTGACCTCCCTTTGGACAGGAATGTCTCTACTAAGATGATTGTTAGGGCCCGTTTTGACTTTGGCCATGTTGTTATCATAAAGCTGAACTATGAGGGCCAAAAGGTTACCATTAATCCCAAGCGCCGAGAGCTTCCCTCAAAGCCGAGCCCGCGGGATGGAATCCAAGGCCCAGGTCAGGTCTATAAAGGCTAAAAATATTTTACCCTTCTTGATCCTATAGTATTTATGGATGATATATTGTAATATAAAACAACAATCTACTGTTGATTTGCCTTTCCCAAAGCCAAACTGCTCTTGCGGGACAATGGACCTTATTTCCACCCACTGCTTGAGTTGTTTGAGTAAGAATTTGGCAAAGACCTTGCCCACCACCGACAGCAAGATTATAGGATGATAACTTGCTGGGTCCGTTACATCCCCTTTTTTAAAGATGGGGATGATCCAACTCTGTGTCCAAGAAGAGGGAATCTTCATATGGATATTAATGTTATTAAACAACCTGCTCAACATTGAAGCCCACCACTGAGGCCCTCCTGGAGCATCCCCGGGGTAACATAGTCAGGACCTGGAGCCTTGCCTGGTTTTAAGGATAAGATAATGTCCAAAATTTGGTCCTCTGGGAAACACATCCTCACTCCCATCCCCTCCCACAATTGACTGACCCGATACCTCTATCGCTAGGGGTTCTTCATATAATTGACCAAAGAAAGACTCCCAGAGTTTGTTGACTACTTTACAATTGCCCAAGGTTTTTCGGGGTCTAAGTATCCTATTCATCTCCTGCCAAAATTTTTGGGAATTCTTCATCCTCTGGGCCACCATCAACCTGGCCCAGATCTCGTTATAATAATTACCCCACTTTTCCTTTAATAGAAAAGCATATGCCCTCCTATCCTTCCGGAACTCCCCATGATGTAATTCACTAGGAACCCTAACCCATCTTTCCCTAGAAATAATGAGTTTCTTCTTTAATGATTTACATTCCTGGTCATACCAAGGATGAGATCCCTGGCACCGATGCCTTGATTCCTTTACCACAAACGCCCCCTGTATACTATCAATAATCCCTTTGTAACACTGAAGGACAGTATCGTTGTCCTTTGAGAGAAACATCTGGGAGCACATCGTATTAAGTTCCCCCTCCAGGCAAAGAGCCTGGAATCTCAGGGTAAGTGAACCAATTGGCATTTTCCTAATCCTCCCAGCTAAAGTTCCCTGGGGATACTCTGTATTTGCCCTTTTTCGCTGGCACTGGAACTTGATGTACACTCCAAGGACCAAATGATCACTCTCTGGTCTTGGAATAAGCTGGAAATCCACAAAACTATCATAAGCTTCCTGGTTAGTCAAAATCATATCTATGGTGCTCTTTCCTTGGGGTCCTATAAACGTACTACCCTTGACTGGGTCTGCAAGTACCTCTTCCCCCACTACCTCTTCCCCCACTATCTTTAGACTACCATTGAGCATAAGAAGTTATAGCTGATGTTCAATGCCCTTCCTTCCTACTAGGGGGAGCCTGGAACTTTCTCTGTCATTCCCCTGGATCTGGCTGACCTGTCCTGCCCTCAGGTGCACGTTCATATCTCCCGCTACTAATAATGTGGCTTTGGGGAAACGATCTTGTACATTTAGAACAACCCCCTTGAGGGCCTCCCATATACCTTCCTGATAGTAGGGCGAAACTGAGGGAGGGATATACACATTTAATATCACCATCCACTCCTCCTGGCCATGTCCCAGCTTTAGGAGTACCTGTTGTATCTCTGGCCTATCTGAGGGTAAGATAGTATAATGATCCCCAAGATTATTAGCCATAAAAAAAGCCAATCCACCCGAGGACCGTCCCTTTTTGGTTTTCTTTTGACCATTATGGAAAGTTAGAGTAAACCCCTCCAACTGCCAGGAGATATTTTCTAATAGCCAAGTCTCCTGGATGCAGATTACATCAAAGCCCCTCAAAAATTCCCCCCACTCTTGAGCATGGATTTTGGTCTTTAAGCCCGTAACATTCCATGAAGCAAATCTAATCATATTCAGAGGCAACCCCTTGGAGCTACCACTCTCTAGAGTCCCTCCCCCGTTGTCTAGACCCAACCTTCCCTGCCTTTCTCCTTCTTCGGTTGGTCATGGTCTGTTAGCATCTTCAGACATAGATGAAATCTCAGCTTCCACAACAGCCACATTGCTCACCATCCTCGGCCCCAGGAGCTGTGCTACCAGGCCCGTACTCTCTGGGACCAGCAAATCTTTTGGGGGAGTCCCTAGTTCTACAGCATCCAAAAAGCGTAGCTCTGTTAAATAATCTGAGTTGGTTTGGGTCTTAGCTGCTGCCATAACACCATTAGGGTCTAGGGATGGCACCCTATAATCAAGAGCAGTGCCCTTAATGCTTCCCCTAATAAGTTCCATCTCACCAACAGTTTATCCTGATCCATTACTGACAAGCTTTTAACCAACTCGCTAATATAGCCCTGGCCGTCTCCCTCTCCCGCTATATTATCCATCATAAGGGAGCCAATCTTTTGCATAGTTGTCAAAGTATGCAAATCCTGGCCTCCACCTCTATTCAATCTGCCTCCTGGGATCTCCCAATTATTACTAATGGTCTCAATATTCCCCAATGGTCCCAGCCCTTCTTGATTTCTTGATTGTAAGACCGTTGCAGCTTGGCTATCTTGGACTAATACTGTACCTAATTCCCCTAATTGGCCCATGTCATCCTGATCTATCCTAGCTATGATCCCCACCCCTTCCTCAAAATCCATTTTCTCCAACTGAGAATTTGCATCTTAACGTCAGTTGACTGCCCATAGTCATCCAATCTGGAATTTGTTTTTAATACCGGGTTCTGCAAGGTCACACGACCGGTTCCTCTATCCTGACTTTCCCCAAGTCCCTCTCTCCTCTCTATCGGAGTCTCCCCAGGATGTTCCCCTCCCCCATTACCCAAACCTACATCCCTCGGGAGGTCCTGCTGCAAATGGAGATGATGATAATTGGAAACAATGGCAGCCCCTACCCCGGGCTGACCAGTCATATCGTGTAGGGGTATCCTGTAGGGGTATCCATCTCTCCTCTCTATCGGAGCCTCCCCAGGATGTTCCCCTCACCCGCTAACCAAACTTATGTCCTGCTGCAAAAGAGGGTGATGGTAATTAGAAGCAAGGGCAACCCCTACTCCAGGCTGACTAGTCATATCCTGTAGGGGTAACTCATAACGCAACACTCTATCCATTGAGATGCCCCTAAGCAGGAACTTCTTCCTTTCCACAAATATACATTGGACCCAATATTCATACATGAACTCCATCTGGAGCCTAGTTTCGCATCCCCCCCTTGGCAAATATGTAATCTTAACAATATCAGTCTTTGGTATAACTCTTCTAAAAAAATGGGTCAAATTGTTTATCACATCCTCCTGGCAACCCCAACTATGAATTGCCCCATTATAGTCCAGCCCAATATTCAGGTAAACAGCTTTTCTCTGTACCCCCAGGAACCGCCTGGATTGGGGTTTCCAAAATGTCCTCCTCCCCTCTAACTGCCCCTGGGGCAGGGATTTACCACTGAGTTTAACGCTGTTGTTGTTTGTCCGCAAGTCATCCAATTTTGCTAATATCTCCCGTAATTGGGTCTTTATCATTGCCACCGAACAATCCAGAATCGAAATACTTGCAAAGAGACATTCTAGTGTTTTTGCAATTAAATTGGTTTTGCAAGCTAAATAATCCTCCGTAGAGTCATTCCCAGCCTTTTGTAACCCTTTGCCTATGGGACACAATCTTACCGGTATGTAGAGTAGGTTTACTCTGGCCCTCATGGGCTGCAACCCCCATAGCCATCTCGTTGGCCTGGTCTAAAGGTACTGAAAAGAGGGTACCTACTGGGGAATTGCGTTCCTGGCGCCTATGCTTTATCGACAAGTCATCCGCCGAAGTGGGGGAAGATTCCTGTCTTCCTCTCTTCTTGTCCATCTTTACCAAAACAAGCCCCTGGCCTCACCTGGCTGGCGTCTAAGGCCGCGCGCACAAGGGCATGCCCTTGCGCACGCAACCCTTAGGCACATGGCCTACGGCGCGCACCTGCGGCACCCCACAGGGCGGCTCTTAATTTTATCTGGTCACGGACCCGACACTTCCGGGTGGCTGGGGGATCCGCCTTCTGATGCCGTGTCACTCCTAACCTCTGGGGATCCTGCTTGTTCCCGCGGCTCCCTTGCTGTCTAGCAGCTCCACACCGTACTTGGCTCAGACTGGGTCAGCTCCTCACCTCCACCTCCTAAGTTGATGCCACACATGCTACACAGCCCCCGCAGGGTGGCTCTTAGTTTTATCTGTCCATGGAGCCCGACACTTCCGGTTGGCTGGGGGAACCGCCTTCTGATGCCGCGTCACTCCTAACCTCTGGGGATTCCACTTGTTCCCACGGCTCCCTTGCTGTCTTGCAGCTCCGCACCGTACTTGGCTCAGACCGGGTCGGCTCCTCACCTCCACCTTCTAAGTTGATGCCACACACGCTACCATATAATGTATATATGCAGGCTTTGGGGGAGATCGTGAGAGGGTTTGGTGTGCATTGCCACCAATATGCTGATGACACCCAGCTTTACCTCTCCTTTTCAACTGACCCAGGTCCTGCCATCTCAGTGCTGTCCCAATGTTTGGAGGCTGTGGCGGATTGGTTATGGCAGAGCAGACTGAAGCTCAATCCTGATAAGACGGAGGTGATGGTGGTTGGCAGGGGGAGGGAGATGCTGGCTCCCCTCATAGAGGGGATGAGCTCGTCCTGATGGGGACAAGCCAATGGGAACACATCACTCCCATGCTCCACATGCTGCTCTGCCTGCCTATAGTATACTGAGTCAGATTCAAGGTGTTGGTCTTGGTCTAAAAAGCCCTACATGGTCTTGGTCCTTCATACCTCAGTGACCACCTCATCTTCCATGCCCCTGAGTGATCCCTTCAGTCTTCTGGGAGCACCTTCTTGGAGGTCCCCTGTGTAAAGCAGGGGGCCACAATAGAGAGGGCATTCTTGGTGGCTGGGCCGTGATTCTTGAACCCCCTCCTGGAGGAAGCCCGTCTGGCCCCAAGTCTGTTGGCCTTTTGCTGGGTCTGTAAAACCTGACTGTTCTCCCAGACCTTTGGAGGAGGGGAAGGGGGGTTGGGCTAAAACTTTTTTTGTGTGGGGGTTGTTTTTAGGTGGATATTTAGCTGTTTTAAAAAAAATTGTTTCATTGTTTTATTGTTATTCTACTTATTGCTTTTATGTTGTAAGCCACCCTGAGATGCCATGGGCATGATGAGGGTGGCTAAGAAATGCAAATAAATAAATAAATAATAAACCCTGATGGTGGGTCCTGGGACTGGAGTGGCTGCTGCTTGATGCCATGGAATGACAGCTCTCTATGAGCAGAATCATGGCCCCAGAACCTTGATGGTGCATCCTGGGACAGGAGTGGCAGCTTCTGGATGACATGGATGGACAGCCCTCCCTGCCTGGAATGTAGTCCCCAGAACCCTGATGGTGGATCCTGGAGTTGGAGTGACTGGCTGTTTCTTGATGCCATGGAATGACAGCTCCCTGTGAGCAGAATGATGGCCCTAGAACCCTGATGGTGAGTCTTGGGACTAGAGTGGAAGCTTCTGCATGACATGGATGGACATCCTCCCTGCCTGGAACGTGGGCCCCAGAACCCTGATGGTGGGTACTGGGGCTGGAGTGGCTGATTCTTAATGTGGTTAAATTACAGCCCTCCCTGTCTGGAATGTAAGTCCTAGAACCCTGATGGTGGGTCCTGGGACTGGAGTAGCTGATTCTTGATGTGGTGAAATGACAGCTCCCTGTGAGCGGAATTATGGCCCCCGAACCCTGATGATGGTTCTTGGGACTGAAGTGGTAAGTTATATCTGTTTGCTGACAGCACCTCATGGGAGCAGCCAGGAGCTGGGCATGTTTCTGTGTGGGGGTGCCAGAGAGAGAGAGAGAGAAAGGCTATTTGGCAGCAGGTGGTGGAGGTAGAGGAGCAGCATCAGATAAGCAGGCAGTCTGGCAGATTGGAGCTTGCCAGCAGCAGTGTCCAGGCATGTGTCTCTGTTTTGGTGTCAGAGAGAGAGAGAAAGAGAGAGAGGCTCTCTGGCAGCAGGCGGCAGAGAAGGAGCATCATTGGAGGAGCAGGCAGTTGGATAGGTGGAAGCTTGACAGCAGCACTGCCAGCGCATGTTTCTATGGGTTGGTGTGAGAGAGAGAGAGAGAGAGAGGCTCTCTGGCAGCAGCCGGCGGAGGAGGAGCAGCATCAGAGGAGCAGGCAGTCTCGTAGGTGGGAGTTGGCAGCAGCAGCATCAGGGCATGTTTCTATTGGTTGGTGCCCATGAGAGAGGGGGAGGCTCTCTGGCAGTGGGCGGCAGAGAAGGAGAAGCATTGGGGCAGCAGGCAGTCGGAGGAGCAAGCAGTCTGGCAGGTTGGAGCTTGGCAGCAGCAGCTTCTGGGCATGTTTCTGTGGGTTGGTGTGTGTGTGTGTGTGTGTGTGTGTGTGTGTGTGTGTGTGTGTGAGAGAGAGAGAGAGAGAGAGAGAGAGAGAGAGAGAGAGGCTCTCTTGCAGCAGGTGGTGGAGGAGGAGGAGCATTGGAAGAGCAGGCAATCGGGCAGGTGGGAGCATGAGCAGGATGCACCTCTCTCTCTCTCCCCAGCCACTTTCTCTCTGTCTTTCATTCTAGCAGTGGGGAAGTTCTCTGCTTCTCTCTCATTCTAGCAGTGGGGAGCCTCTCTCTCTCTTTCTCTCTCTCGCTCTATCAGCAGGGAGCCTTTCTGTGTGTCTCTCTGTCTCTTTCTGGTCATGTATGGTGGGTGACAGCATGGCCAGGAGCACATCTCCCTCTCTCGTTCTATTAGCGGGGAACCCCCCCCCTCTCTCTCTCTCTCTGGTGCCCCCTCCCTCACTATGGGTTCAAGGCCAGCTCAGGGAACCCCAACAGAAGCAGATTGACCTTGAGGAACAGGATCTGCTCCACCAATCCAGCAGCCAGCCTCGAACAGTGGGGACAGTCGCTATGTCCCCTGCTGCCGAAAACACCCATTCACTGAGCATGCTCATTGGTGGGAAGGACATTAATTCCTGTGTCAACCTGGTCAGAGCCAGCCATATATTCCCCTTCTCTGCCCAGTACAGAAAGGGATCACTGCTGAAATCCACCAACGGCTCCTTACGATATTTTTGACACTGCCTGCTCTGCAGTGTCAGGCTCCTGCTCCCTCTGCCTGCTGCTGCTGCTGCCAACCTCCACCCCAATTGCATGTGCCCATGGTGCCTGCCCTGGGGTGGTCCACTTGGGGCAGCTTATGGCAGAGGAGCTGCTGCTGCTTCTGGGAGTGCTCTGCATCTCTGCCCTCCTGCTGCTGCTGCTTTTGCTGCTGCTTTGCCCCTCCTGGTTGCCCTGCTGCCTCTGAATGACCCTCTCAACTGCCCAAACGCTCTCCACCAGAACATGCTTCCTCAGGGTGAAATCTGAAGTGCGAGCTGCCACACTTGCCTTCACCCTGGGGTCCAGCATGGTGGAGAGTAAGTATACCTCATGAATGAGAGGGTCAAAACGCCTGCTCAGCCCCTCTTTCAACTTTTGTACCAGGGCCACTACCTCTGGTACAAGCTGCCGCTCCACCTCTCCACCGCCATGGTCCCTCAGGAAGCCTTCCATCCTCCTGATGGTCTCATCATTTGGACTAGGGGAGTTACCTGGCTCAGAGTGGCCATCGCCGCACTCAGGCTCTCTGTCACATCCTTAAAGGGTTTAAGGACAAGCATGGCCTGAGACATCATTGTCCACTCATTCCGCCTGAGTGGCCTTTCCACCCCAATCTCCCCCTCTGAGGCTACCTCATGCAGGACCCGCTTCTGGTCTACCAGATGCTCCATCATTATATAGGTGGAGTTCCACCTGGTGCTGATGTCCTGCATGAGGTGGTGCTCCTGTGCCCCCAGATTTACCTGCTTCTACCTCAAGAGGTAACCATCCTTCATGCTCTTGTTAAAGTACCCGGCAATCTTCCTGCCCTTCTTGATTAACAGGGTAAGGAGGTTGCTGCTGTGCTCTGCTGCCTTCTCCCCCAGGCCCAGGGCATCCCTCACCACCAGGTGAAGGGTGTGGGCAGCGCAGGGTATGTTCTGGAACCCACCCTCCAGCACTACCTTCTTCATGTTCACAGCATTATAAGTTACTATGAACCCCCTGGTGAATGGGGCTTCCTCCCTTAGCCACCCCTCCACCATGGTGTCCAAGGCTCCCCTTATTTTGATGGCAGTGTGTCTTTCGTCAAACACCTGGGCGTGAAGCAGGGCCCACCTGTGCCCTGCTCCCTCACCCCTGACACCTGCTGCTGCTCCTCCTGCCACCTGCAGCTGCCAACAGTGAGTAGCCAGGGCCAGATAGGCATGTTGTGCATTTTGTCTGCTCCAAATAACTGTGGTGAAATGCACAACTGCCCCACCTTCCCTGGCCAGTTGCTCCATCACCCATTCCCTGGTTGCCTGGTACAGGGAGGGCACCACCCGTCTGCTGAAGGTGGTGCATGAGGGAATCTGGTATTGGGGTGCCAATAGAACCAGCAGTCAGCATAATCCCTGGTCCTCCACAATACTAAATGGCTGGTCATCCAGGGAAATCATCTCCCCCACCCACCTGGTGATCTTGACTGCCACTGGATGATGCACTCTGCCACGCCCCAACTGCCCAAACCCCAGATCCTCCATTGTGACCTGACGCTGCTGCTGCTGCTGCTGCTGTTGCTGCTGCTGCTGCTGCTGGGGAGTTCGAGATGGGACCTGCTGCTGCTGTCCCTCCTTCCCTTTGCCATGAGCAGAGGGGGAAGGTCTTCTGATGCTCATGCTTGCTGCAGCTGTGAACCCACTCCTGTCCATGCTCTCTAATGTTTCTTGCAGCAGCAAAGTCCTATGCCAGATCCTCAGGTGGGAATTCATGCCATTTTTACTGTGATTCCTTTTCTTATTCCCACGGCACACTACCTTCCCACAGTGAAGGCAGGCCACCCGGCTGCTGTCACCTGGGACACCCTCCTGAACCCCTCGTGCCACCTCTCAGTGCTGCTGCCTTTGTCCCCAATGTGGCTACAGGGGGATAGGCATCAACAGGAGTATCCTCCACCTCCTCCTCACTCCCCTCATTGCTGCCCAGCTCCACACCACCCATGCTGAAGCTGCTGCTGTTTCCACCTTGCAGCATGGGAGGAGAGGATGCCCTGCTACTATCTGCTGAAGCTGGGCTACTGCCACCAAAGTGGGGAAGGATGCCCTCAAATACATCCTCCCCCAAATCCTCAAAATCCAGGGTGTGTGTGTGTTAGAGTGAGGAGCCTGCCCAGGAGAGGTGGTTGCCCCTGAACCACTCCCAGCAACAGCACTCACATCATCATCATTGCTGCTGGGGCTCCCCATAACAATATCATCTGTTGTCCCCATTGAAAAATCACTGCTGGCAGTGCCCGCTGCTACCGGTGCTTCAGGAGGGGTGTGTGTGTAGTGCTGCAGCTGCACACATACCCCTTGCCCTTGGCTCCCTCCTCCAGTGCCACTGCTACTATTGGTGGAAGGCTGGGGCTCCCTGCCTTCCACACTAGATGTCACTCCCACGATCTCTGCTTCAGCCTGTTCCCCTGCCACCTTGAGGGGAAAAAATAAGGTCTCTTCAGCTTGGGTGGTGGGCAGTCAGCAGTGGCAGAAGTGACAGCATGCTTGCCAACTCCCCCACAGCCTCATCCTCTACCAGGGCCACCTGCCCCAGAGGCTGAGCTAGTAGTACTTCCCTTTCTCATTGTACACACAAGTGCACACACAGTTAAAGAAGTACTGTATGATCTAATTATATATACACTAAACCTAAGCTATCCTAGTATATTATAATCTTAATATAATAAAATAGACTAGCTTAAATACCTATATAATATCTAATCTCTCTATATATGTTGTACACAACTAATATCTATCAAAATCTAAATGCCTATAGTATCTATCTATCTATCTATCTATCTATCTATCTATCTATCTATCTATCTATCTATCTATCATGTAATGGGTAGGGAAAGGGAGAAGGTAAAAGATAGGGTATATGAGGAAGGAAAGGAATTGGTAATAGATTTGTATGCAAGCACCAGTTCTGTAAAATGCAACCGGACAAGCAGACAGCTCTCACAGCACAGAGAAGAAAACACATGGCTCGCTCATTATAAAGGCTACAGTGTCCTCCCCCACAGTCCCCTGATTGGTTTTGGGAGGCAGAAGGCAATGAGCAATCACAGACTAACATGAGACTGCTGGGGCCTAATTGCACTGCTCATTGACCAGCAATGCATCCATCAGATACTGTGGAGCTGCTCGCCCCTCCCAACACAGACACAGTTCAAGAGTTCAAGTCTCTTTAGGGCTCCAAGATGTCTGCTCCCTCCTTCCCTCTCCATTTCCATCAAAAACAGAACTACAACTGTCACTAATAATAATGACAACGATAATGACAGTGTCATTTTCATTAACATTGTCATTATTCTTGGTTGTCATTTTCGTTATTGCAATAATGATAACGAAAGCGACAATTGTCCTTATCGTTATTGTAATAACGAAAATGACATGCACATCCCTACAGTTGTTATTCCAAAAGGCGCCCTCTCATACATTGTCTGGCAAGTAGGGAAGTAAGAAAACAGTGGTGGAAAGTGTAGACATGAGGAGGGGAATTTAAAAGTGAGGTTTCCATGCCCCCTCACTTTCTGTGCAAACTCCCCACCAGGACTTTCCTCCACTTTTCAAGCCGGGTGGTGGGAAGCACGTTTGCAGATTACAGTGGGTGTCTTTAGACATAATAAAGATCGGGTGTCAAAACCCCTAAGCACGTGTTTGGCCATTATGTGTAAGCACTGAGCACCATAACAATCCCCCCGTTGAACACGCAATGTGAACACCATTGCATCATAAGGATAATTTGCATGTTCCAGCTGAACACGTGGCCAGTGTTGTGTCTAACGATATTGCATGGCGTGTTAGCATGTGCAACACAGGGAATGAGGCGGCAGCGCTTACATGCTGAGATCATGTGGTGAGCAAAACACTGATTTGTCCCAAGATGAGTTATGTGTCTAAACAGTGCCACATGGTGAAACCCAGGGCCAAAACGGTGTTCCTATCAAGGTCAAAACACGCATTCAGACACCCATTGCCGTTATGTCTAAAGACACCCAGTGTTCCCTCTTCCGACATGCAGAGCAGCCTAGCCAGTCTTGTGAGATCTAGCAGACACAGCTGTCGAGGAAAATTTTATACTCACACACTGTTGGTAAAATCTGTCAGAAGTTCTTTATTGATCTCAAAGCACAGAGAGAGAGAGAGCAGAACTGAATCCATGCAAGGATACAGGCTGGTCTGCCTGTTTTCAGATTACATAGCTATTTTATAGTTTACAATTCAAGCAAAGAGATACGAGCATGTCACTCAAAGCAACGTCATACGAAGGTAAAAGGTTACATCAGTTGTTTACCTACTAAGCAACTTATTCTCAAAACAATATAAGCTAGACTGTTTATAAAGTAAGGTGCCTAAACAAAGCCAATTAACTAGCGCAGCTGCAAGGCCATTTTCTCCTATCTGCTGAAAGGAAGAACAGAGTGGCATCCCTCTGTCCAATGTTTATCATGCATGGAGCTGTTTCCCAGGCCTTGCAGTGTGAAACAAAACCCAAACTAGCCTCATGATTATATCTATCTAGCAGGCTAAAGCTCACTTCTTCTAAGAATGGTTATTACCCAGCATTCATCTGTCTTCCATTTTGTGTTACCTTCCTTTGGCTATGTGTAGCTTAATTCCATAGGGTCCCCAATAAAAATTCGCTGACACAGCCCTAGGGCTGGTTCTCTGAAAAGAGAGAATCAATGACTGTAAAGGAATGGGAGATTCCCATATATTTGTCACAATCTATGGAGTTGAAAAGAACTGGGGAGGGGCTGGCATGTGAATCCTAGCCTCTCGTACTCAGGGTGATTTGCACATGTGCCATAGCAGCCCCTCTTCCTTCTAATCCCATCCCACTTGTAAAGTGCATTACTTGCAGTAGAGTTTACAAGCTAAGAGTTTTACACCTGCTTCGTGCTGCTGTGACTATGTGGGGCTGAAAGAAAAGCTTTATCCTAAAGGATCGAAAACCAGAAGAAATACCTTCATTTTTTTGTTTTTAAAAAAAATGTTTTTAAACCTCTGAATACCCCTAATGGCTCTGGACGGGTCAAGGGACAGGACTAGGGGAGGAGCAGCTTGGACTTTAACCCCTCACATCCAGCAAGGAGAAGCCATGAGAGCAGAGGGGGGAGGTGGTGGTGTGTAAATGTATCCCCTACTTCCTCAAATCCCCATAGTAATTCAAACCAAAACACACCAGTCATCTCTCCATCCAATCTCAGTCAGTGCTGGCTCACATACATTGGGATCATACTGCTGTTAATCAGAGTAAGTCTTGTAGAGTTCTTAAATCATCTTTTATTCTCAGAAGCATCAGAACCCTTTTAACAAACTTATCCTAACATGATTAAACCATCCTCTCCATTCTCTTGTTTCTGCTTCCCCTTGTTTGCCTCATCATCTGTTAAAGTCCTGTTCATGCAAATATTTGCTCAAGTGAATGCTTTACAGACCTAGTCCCAGTTGACTACAGTGGGACACTAGACACAGACAGAAAAATCTGGTTCTTTTCAGGATGAGGAGCTTAAATCACACCCAGACACTCTGAGGCAGTACTGTGCATGCACAGCACCTACTAGAACAGGGCCTCTTAAGGTATCAGATAAAAAATAATATTGTTCTCAAACACATTAAGTTACCACTGGGGTTGCAAGTACTGCAACCAGTATAACTATAAAACAATTACTTTTCTATATATGAGCCAGTGTTCATTACTTTTAAAAATCAAGTGATAAATTTTGGATAGTTTGTTTAAGGGTTAATTACACCGTCATACTTGAACTTATGCTAACTAAAATGTTTGGGGTGTTGTAATTATGTTTTAATTGTCTTGTACTCATTGTGACCCAGCTCTGAGTCTTTTAAGTAGCTACCAATACCCCTGTTGTGGGAATTTCTCTGAGGAAAATTCCTGCCCCGGGTTCCCTTAGGCCCACAAAGGAAAAATCAAGACAGGGTCAGATGTTTTAAAAGAAATTAATTTAACTAAAAAGGATGGTTTGGATCATGTCAGGTAACAGAAAAAAAGACAGGGAGCAAAAGGTAAATGGGAGGTGAAAAGTAGTTGAGAAACAAAATCTAGTAGTACATTAAATAATTAGGGTAGTACCTGTAATTATTTAGAAAAATACAGTAAAGTAAGATATTGTATAAATCTCCTTTAAATCCTAACTAAAGGTGTTCTAAACCAAGGTTAAACTCCCCCTCAGATGAATGGCCAGTTCTTCTATAGTGTTTCAAGTTATCCTCCAAAGAAAACAGGAATGGAAGAAACTTTCTGTCAAAAAAGTAAAGACCCTGCCTGGGTAGAATGCCAAAGTGGCACTCAAGACAGACTCCTGGGCTGATAAGCTGTGCAGCTAGCCAGTCCTCTCTAGGGCATTTTGGTAGGTCCCATCATTACAAAAATGACACTTCTGGCAGCCCTATATCCATTCATGAAGCTTGTCATTTTATTATAATTCAGCTAAATAAGGCAAACCTCCAATCAGTGCTTCCCAACATATATTGGGTGGCCACTCCATGGCTGTGGAACTCCCTCCTGCTGGTGGTCCACCTGGCCATAGACCTCCCCTCTTTCCATTGACAATGTAAGACCTGGCTGTTCTTCCGGGCCTTTGCTGACGGAGATGGGTGGGGTGGGTTGTTTTCTTGTTTGGGTTATTTTAATGTTTTATATTGTATGATATTTGTTTTTATAATGCTGTTTGCCACCCTGAGCTGAGTAAGCAGTAGGGAGCAGTATAAAAGTGCAATAAACAAATAAACAAACAAACAAACAAACAAATATTTCACCTTTCCCCTACTTCTACCTACTAGCCTAACTATACTCTTTCCTCGTTTTCTTCCTCCTGACATGATGTGAAACTAATAATGTCAAGTGAACCAACTTACACTGTCTCTAGGCCTCAAAGCCAAGCTGGTTTGCATAATAAGCAAGCAGCCTTGAAATTTAGCAAAAGACCTTATAGGCAGCCTACACTGTCTCCTGTTTCTTCAAGCAAACTCTGGAGCATCAAGTTCTCTCCTCATGTACTCTACTGAGTAACATGCAACCTACTATTGAATATTTTAGAAACTGTGGCTGTTTCTTCTGTGGCCCTTCTGTAAGACTATGCTTCTCCCTAGCCTTCCCTCAGTAGTCTTCCCTCAGTAGCCTTCCCTCAGCATTCCCTTCCTGGATTCCTAGCCTTTAGACTTCCAGACAGTTTCCCTCCTTACTAAAGCTTTTCTCAGTGATTGAGTGCTCTAAACATGTGGCTCAGCTTTACATAGACCTCTGTTCAGCTGGCGTCAATAAGGTTAGGGGGTGTGTGGTTATGGTTGTGCCCTCCTCCAGGCCTGTAGTCGTATATAGTAGGGGTGGGAAGTTCGGATTATCCGTTATCCAATACTGCCGGTATTTTGCTGTACTGGCAGTATTGCATTAATCCGGATATTGGGGGTACCGGTTCTCCGTGCCGATTGTTTTACATTGCGGCCATTGAAATGAATAGCCGCAATGTAAAAAAAGAAAGAAAAAAAACCCAACCACTTTTCCCTCCCCCATCCAGACTGCGCGGGTGGAAGAGGGGACACCCCCTACCCACCCTGCCCAGCCTGGATTTAAAAATAAATAAAAAATTCCTCTAAGTCCCTGGCTCCGGGCTGCCGCTGAAAACCCGGAGCCCGCACCAGCAGGTAGGTACTAGGGTGATCCCTGGGGTGGGGGGTGGTTTAACACACACCCCACCCCAGGGATCACCCTACCCCCCACCCAAGGATAGCCTACCTTTGGCGCTCTGGGTGGCGGTGGCAGCACAGCGCTCCGGGCGGTTTCAGCGCTGGCTGTGGCTGCCAGTTTCAGCGCTTACTAGGCCTTCCAGGGAACCTTGGGTGGGGGGGTAGGGTGATCCCTGGGGTGGGGTGTGTGTTAAACCACCTCCCACCCCAGGGATCACCCTAGTACCTACCTGCTGGTGCAGGCTCCGGGTCGCCGGCGGCAGCCCGGAGCCAGGGACTTTGGGGGAAATTATTTTTTTTTTAAAATCCAGGCTGGGCAGGGGGGTGGGGTGTCCCCTCTTCCACCCGCGCAGCCTGGACAGGGGAGGGAAAAGTGGTTGGGTTTTTTTTTTCTTTTTTTACATTGCGGCCATTCATTTCAATGGCCGCAATGTAAAACAGTCTGGCACGTGGAACCAGTACCGGTACCCCCAATATCCAGATTAATCCGATTCTGCCGGTACAGCAAAATGCCGGCAGTATCGGATACCGGATAATCCGAACTTCCCACCCCTTGTATATAGCAGTGTCCCATCCCAGATAGGCTAGAAAACCTTACACAACGGATGACTTGGAGTAATTTCTACAGAGCCCTCATCTTTACATCATTCTATAGGCCTTTTGCCAGAAAGGCTATGAGAGAGTACAGTGGACTTCCAGTATGGGCCACAACAACTCTTAGTGCAAAATGGATGCTGTCTTTGCATTTTGGTAGAGTCTTCCAAATTAAGTGGTACCCTGGGCCCATTGAAATAAAAAAAAAAATCCCCACTTGTTAGGTGTAGGCTGGTTTAAAAAGTCCAGGGAGGTAGGGTGAGGTATTGGGGTTCTATATACTGGTGTCAGTCCTAGGAGGAGGTTTGGGAGGGCTAAGACACAGGAGTGAATGATTCTGCTACTTGGCTGGGGAACCTATGCTGCCTTGGCAGGCTCATTGGCCCTGCTCCATGGCATTGCCTCTACCTGCTGACAGAAAAGGTGAAGCAATTACATCCCCTCCAGTCTGCCCCTGACACCACCCTTAATAGTGCTCTTACAGCAGGGGTGGGGAATCTCTGCTGTGTACTACTTTGAAATCAGTACAAGCTCCAGAGTTGGAGGGTGCTTGGGATGGGAGAAGGAAAGGGGAAGGTCCAGAATCTATTCCATGGATCTGTCCCCTATCCTTGAGTGCATGCCATTCCCTTTTCCTGAACTCACTCTTTCAGAGCTTGAGGATTGGGACTGGGTCCATGGGCCAGATACAGGAATTGAAATAGGGCCAAATAAAAACAACAACAGTGGATTTGGCTGTAAGCTAAAAAAAACAAAAAAAAACATGGTTGGCAAGTACACAAGGTCTCCCAATCCCCTGTATGCTGCTTTCATCGATTTGAGGGCAGTGTTTGACACTGTTCCTGGAGACCAGCCGTGGAGGAAATTGGCTTCCTTGGACTTGGAGCCAAGGTTGCTGCATTTGATTATTAACCTACATAAGGAGAATTGCCAGGGGGCAAAATCGGACAGTATACCTGTTGAGAAAGGGGTGAAACAGGAATGCATTCTGGCCCCAACCCTCTTCATTATATATCTAAATGATGCTATGGAGGCTTTTGCAGGGATGGTCAGCTATGCTCCCCTTGTAGGAGAGACTAAAATTCCCGGCCTTCTGTATGCGGAAGATACGGTTTTGCTGTCACGGTCCCAGGTTGGTTTGCGCCGTTTGCTGACTGCCTTTGGTGACTTCTGCCAGGAAAATTTGCTTGAAATAAATCAGGACAAGTCTAAAGTTGTCCATTTTTTCCCGGAGAAGAACTCTTCACAGATGGCAGATGGCAAACCAGACGATAGCCCAGGTCCCGGTGTATAAGTATCTGGGCCTCTTGTTTCAGGCAACCGGAGCCTGGAAATTGCAGGCACAATCTGCCCTGAATAGAGCTATGAGGCTAAAAACAAATTTGCTCAGCTTTTTCAGGTCGGGGGGAGGGGGCATTAAGTTGCACCTCTGATCTACTTTTATAGCCATAAGTTGGTGGCCCAGCTTTTGTATAGGGCCCCTTTCTGGGTGCTGCGTAAGCTGGGGGACCTGGAGAAATTTCAGGTAGGGATGGCACGAGCAATTTTGAGGGCCCCCCCTGGTATTCCATCCCAGGCTCTTTACCATGAGTGTGGTCTGCTCCCTTTACAGGCCAAGGTTTGGCAGGGAGCTATCACATACTATCTACATCTCCATTTCAATCTGGCTGCACCATGGGCCCAGTTGGTTATGTTCGACAAAGCCCCGAACCTTTGGCTGAGCCTAGTAGAGGAGAAAATAAAACAACTGGGATTTTCTATGGGTGCCTTGTCCCAGGTGGGATTTAAGGGAGCAAGGAAATTGATCCTTGATCAGTTGCTGGATTCTATATGGCAGGAGGTCTGGGCTGACCTCAGAGCTTGCAAAGCAATTGGCCCTTATGTGCAGTTGGCTAATGCAACAGCCCTGCCCATGCCTTTTTTGGATGGTGGGCTCCCCCTGAATTCTAGAAGACTGTTTCTCCTGGCAAGGTGGAATGCCTTTCCATCAGCTGTTACGGTGGGCAGATATAACCATATACCTTTGGCAGAATGCTTGTGCCACTGTCCCCTGAAAGAAGTGGAATCCCTGGCCCATATTTTGCTGCATTGCCCCCTCTATGCGAACTTGAGGGGAGTTTACCTTGCACCATTGCTAGCAAGATTACCCGGCCGTCCAGAGGTATTGCTGTTGGCTTTACTGCTGGGAGATCGCCTGCCGTACGTCTCACAGCAGGTTACTCGGTTTTTGAGCTTGGTTCACAAAATTAAAATCTTCACAGCTGTAAATGTGGTAGTTCATGCAGAAGTTTCAAATGCTCCTGCCCGGTGATTGTGTGATATCTGCTACTTCTTTTATTTGCCATCGGGCTGAGTTATTTGTGGCTGGGTAATCTAATTAGTGGCGGGGGGATTTAAATATAGGCTGACCGGGAGAGAGATGGGGTGCCCCCGTGCCTAAGGTATGGTGTCTGGCGCTGGTTTGGGCCACCTTCTCACCCCTGAAATCAGTAATTTTGGATCTGCCCGCTGTATCTTGCAGTGGTTTTATGTTATGTTTAATGTTGAGTTTTTGCCGGCTCGCAGATAGAAGGGAATTTAAGAATTAGGATTACAGACAGATTGTTATTATGATGCGCCCTGCAGGATTAGGGCGAGTTGATGCCTCAAAAGAAACTAAGCAGGGGTCAAGAGTTGCCCGTACTCAAGCTCCGTGGAAGAGCTAGGGATACCCCTGGACTAAAGTGTATAACTGGGATAACCCTATTGGGCTACCCATATCGTAATTTTAATTTTATAGGCCTATTTTTATATTTTATGTGTGGTCTAGTAGGTAGTATAAAATATTGAAGTAGTATGGTGCTAAGGGAAAGTAAATTAGATCTACCCAAAGTATTCATTTCTATTGAATTTGGCAGGGGAAATTGTTAAATTGCCCTATCATACAAGTTAGGATGCAAAAGTTATCTTGGATTTGCTCATTGTGAGAGTGCTGACTTGATATCTATTGTTTATCTTGTGATATTTTATATAGTTCAAAATGTTGTTATAACCTTCGGTTGAAACAATAAACAAATATTATAATATTATTATTAAAAAAACAAACGAAAACCCAGCACACGCTGGAACTGACTGTGGGTTTCTTAGGTCTAACTTAGGGTGTGATCCTCTGGCTGCTTAGTGCCAGCAGGAGTCCAATTGAAGTGAACAGGAATGCATTAGCATGAAGAGCTAGCACCAGCACTAGACAACCAGGGTACCACACCATTAAGAGCAGTGTACTCAGAAAGACAGCAAGAACCGTCAGTTTCATTGCTATACTCTCCACAACTAGACTTTGTGAAACCTGTCTTGCATGTAAACTTTCTCCCTTAAAAGAAACAAAACCATTCAATTTCTATTACCATATGGCTGCACTTAATGGTGTATGCGCGAATGTACCGGAAAGTCGAGGTTTGTCAGTTTATGTAGCATTGTATACCTTGAGTAGCCTACTAAAAACCATTTTCCTTCTCTGGTGCTGAGCATCTGTATTAATCTTTCACCGTGTCCTTGGCCTGGCATGCTAAAGTCATTTTTTAGTATTGGCTCTCTGCAGAATGTGTTATGCTGTGAGCATATCTAAATGGATTCCTGCTTAACATCTGGCAAATGTTTTTAGCCTTTGGATTTGTTTTTGCTTCTTGAAACAATTTGGAAAGAGAAACTGTGATCCAGTGAACTGGGAGAAACAAGAATAGAGGATATGGACCATCAGTTCCCAATCCTTTTGACTGTGTGACCCAATTGTGAGACTTAAATATCCCATGATCCCTCCCAGGCAGAAACAAAAATATGCAAAATATGTCAAATATCAATCAGGGTTGTGACCTCCATCTGCAGATGATAAGACTACCCCTTTGGGTCATAACCTGTAGTTAAGGTTACCATCTTAGAGGGTCCCACTGGTCTCAGTTCAATTTGGAAGCCCTCCTGGCCCAAGCCCCTCAAACTTGCACCAGATCAGGCACCTCTGTGGGCAAGAGGCCCCAGACCCATGGAGCGCTGTAATGTCTCATGATGCTTCATAGGGTCAGAGGTATGTCTGGGTGAAAGCATGAAGAGAGGTGGTGATAACCCTAGTTCAAAATATAAGTACAAGTTTTTGGAGCCGCTGGTAGAGTATCACTTAGCTGGGCATTGTGAGGAGGGTTTTTTTGTCCTGCCTATCTGCATTGATTAATTATTTCCTGGTTCTGTGAAATGATTGGATGCCTTGCCATGCTTCATCAAAGTTGACATGTTCTAAACCTGGGAACTCAACCAAGCTGTCCCCGTGGCATAGCATCACAAAGTGTCTTGAGTTACTCGACCCTTTGGCTAGACTGAAACCATTCTCTGAGGTAGAAATAGATGCTCATTTATATAACTTGACATCAAATATAAATTCTAAGAGTGATTTGAGAGGCGGATCCTTCCGGATGAAGCAGGGCAGGTAAAACAAAGTCAAAAACCCATCAGGGCCCATTTTTTCCCCAATGTAATTTTATTCCCACGCTAAAGAAAGCTGGGTCAGTTTCCTGATGCGCTTTCTGCTTCTTCTCAGTGTGACTGAAACTGAAATTAGTCACTTTCCTCCACCACAAATATGTGATATGCTACAATATTCACCAGTGTTTAGTTTAGTGAGCGAATCAGAGTTGCCGCATAATCCTCTAGTGCCTCCATCAACATTTTTCATGTCAGAGAAAAATAATAATTATGCAGACTATATTTTCTTTTCTTTTTTTTAATGGGTAAATATACATGGCAATAACAATATGCTATTCCGTTCAGGTCAGACCCAGATAACACTATTAAATCTTGCTTTTTGGATTAGACGCTGAATCCGGTTTTATACTGGAAAAAATAACAAAAAAATTATTTATTAAAAAATATTTATTAAAACATTTGTTATCCCACAGGTCTGGCCTGGCGGCCAGTGGCACTGGAAGAAGCAGACATTGGTGGCCATGGTACAGAACCCTTGGCACGGATAGCATATTGGCCAAGGATATCTTAGACAGTCGATCCTAAGAGATAGGCGAGCACTGTTGTGAACGGACGGGTGATCGCCAATAACCTCTGTTTCATGAAGGGACAGGGGTAAGGGGGCTGGGCAGGGGCCAGTGCCTGCTGGATGGAAAGGGTGGAAGTTCCCTTGCACTTTTTGGGTAACCCATGGCAAAGTCACAGAATAAGGATCCTGGACTGTCAGAGAAGTTTAAGATTCTTTAAGGATTGAGATCATCCGGGGCGAGCTCCAAATCATCAGAAGGCAAGCATACGTCATCACTGCGGAAATCCTGAAGGGACTAGGCATTGAATGCAGGTTGCACAACTGGATATGCGTGTGCCATCGGTCAAATCTGCTAAGTGGAGAGGATTCGGAATGTCATCTGCAGGGATGTGCGAACACAAACAGTCAATCCTAAGAGATAGGAGAGCATTGTTGAGAAGGGACGAGCGAACGCCGATAGCCTCTGTTTCCCACAGCCGATCAAAAGGTAGTTGGGTACAGGATCATCCTGGGCCAGCTCCAAATCATCCGAAGGCAAGTTTCTAGATACAGTGGATAGGAAGATGGATAGACACTGGATAGAAAGATGGCTCTCTGTGAGTGGAATGACGGGCTCCAACACCCTGATGGTGGGTCCTGGTGCTGAAGAACTTTGAAGGCCGAAGTGGAGAAGGGTTCCATGTGAACATCAGTTGAACATGTGTCATTCGCTCTTAATAGATAGGCAAGCACCATTATGTGTTCAAGGCTCTCACAGATAATGAATGATAGATCACGTACCTGGAGGAAGAGCTGGCTGAGTTTCTCTTCCTCGCAGTACTTGATTGGAAAGCTCATCACAATACCCCAAGGGATCTCCAAGAGAAAATCTTCCACAGCAAGATGCATTGCTCGCTCCTTATGTGACAAAATACTTGGGGTTGCTTATCCAGCGGACTTAGAAGTGGAGTTTTGTTGTGGAGTAGTTCAATTTCCCAGGCAGCAGCATGAGAGGTTTAACTGTGCTTGATAGTTGGAGCTAAACAAGGGCAGTCCTGCAGGACATGTGCTTTCAACAGCCTTTGAGTGGAATGATGGCCCCAGACCCATCACAGTGTGTGCTGGGACTAGAGTGGCAGCTTCTGGATCTTGGCCACATCCCTCCCTGCCTGGAACTTGACCCCAGAACCCTGATGGTGGGTCCTGGGGCTGAAGTGGCTGCTTTTTGGTGCAGTGGAACGACATCGGAATGCGTGAGGAATGATGGCCCCAGACCCATCACGGTGGGTCCCAGGGCTAGAGTGGCAGCTTCTGGATCTTCGCCCCAGCATTCCCTGCCTGTAACTTGGCACCAGAACCATGGTGGCAGGTCCTGAGGCTGGAGTGACTGTTTCTTGATGCGGTGGAACGACATCAGAATGTGCGAGGAATGATGGCCCCAGACCTATCACAGGGGGTCCTGGGGCTAAGGTGACAGCTTGTAGATCTTGGCCACAGCCCTCCCTGACTGTAACTTGGCCCCAGAACCCTGGAAGCAGGTCCTGGAACTGGAGTGGCTGTTTCTTGGTGCACTTGAATGAGATCAAAATGTGCAAGGAATGATGGCCCCAGACCCATCAGGGTGGGTCCTGGGGCTTAAGTGACAGCTTTTTTTTTTTTTTTAAAGCTTTATTAACGTAACCAAGGTCATAGTCATATACGAACAAACATACATAAAAACCCACAAGGGGAAAAAAGGAATAGACCGCACCGCGGTCTAAGCCAGAAATCAAAACTAGTAAGTCAACAACAAATATAAAACATCTAAATCAATTTAAACCCCAAGAACAACTTCCTCCTGTCAAATGCTTGGAATAAGAAGGAGACTACCTGACTGGTAAGCACATCCCTCCCACCAGCTAATGCCAATGTTACCGGTGCATTCCGCGTCCAACCCCTATACTTGGAGAAAAAAAAACCCAGCAATTTCCCCCTCAAGTCTTCATACAATCTGCAAGAGCATAGTACATGAGCAGTAGTTTCCTCCTCCAACAAATCAAAAGGACAAAGCCTATCGGCAAAAGGGATAGCATCAAATCTCCCTTCCAGGACTTTAGCAGGGAGAGCATTAAACCATGCTGACATAAAAAGCCATTTAGCACTGGCCGAGACCGATAAACCAAAGTAAGGGGCCATCACATCCATTGGAGGAGCCAAAAGCAGAAAACTGCTAACATGTCTAGATTGGGCAACTGTATTCCTACTCCCCTGATGGTCAACATCTCACCATCTAGATATCATCTCTCATAAAGCCACCTGGGAGGTTTTAGCGCAGAGGTAGCCTCGTGACAGCCCCAGGGACATTATATGGTCCTCCACTTTCACTGCCCAGTTACTATAGAAGGGGTCATCCCTCAAAAAGGGATATCCCTCAAAAAGGGGAAAAAAACCTACCCCTGGTAACATAACCCTGAGCCACAGCTTGTGTGCGGCCCTCCAGGCTTTAAAGGACCAGCTACGCTGTCCCAACTCCAGGTGAAGGGCAGCATTTGGAGTACCTCCTGGGACTCTCGCTAGCCTTCGCAGAAACTTTGATTGGATACGGTCCAAAGGGTGCGAAGTAAGTGAGGCCCAAAGCTCTGCACAGAACAAATATTGCACCCCCCCCCTTGGCATTAAAAACCTCCAATGCCAAATTAATCTTCACTCCTCCAGAAAAGGCAAAGAATTTTTGGATTGCCAAGGTGGCTTGATTTGCCCCACATTCCGCACCTGTAAGATGGTGATGCCACGACCCGGTCCTACTAAACAGAACCCCTAAATACTTGAACACTTCCACCTGTTCCAATCTCATTTTCCCCACTCTCCACTCATGCGAGATCATACGGTGCGATTTAGCAAAGACCACAACTTTGGACTTTTGCTAATTTATTTCCATGCTATTCTCACAACAGTACTGGGCAAAAGCCTGTAATTGCCTATTTAACCCCACTCTGGTTTGGGAAAACAGTACTAGATCATCGGCAAAGAGGAGGCTACCTACATAGCGAGAGGCCAGTTTCGGCGTAAAGAAGCACGATTGGGCCGTTAAGGGCACAACATCATTAAAAAAAAGATTAAAGAGGGTTGGGGCTAGAACACACCCTTGCCTTACCCCTCGATGCACAGCCACCTCCTGAGACACGTGTCCAGCTGGAGTAAGCTTCACCACCAGGTTTGAGTCTGTATACAGTTGCTGCAACAAAAAAAGTAGGCGCCTATCCATCTGGATTTTAGCCAGCTTAACCCATAGCAATTGTCTATCTATGAGGTCAAAAGCGGCCCGGAGGTCCAAAAAGGCCATATACAACCGACTGGTCTTCTTCTGATATTTCTGGGTCAGATGATACAACACCAGGCACTGGTCCACCACCGACCTGCCTCTCTGGAACCCCCCCTGTTCTGGGTGCAGAATATTTCCAGCTCCCAGCCATATCTCCAACTTTCCTCCCAGATACTTCGCATACAATTTGCCAATAGACGGGAGGAGACTTATCGGCCAATAGTTAGATGGAATTGTTCTATCCCCCCTTTTAAAGATAGGGACAACTACCGCTTGATTCCACTGGGCTGGCATAAGTCCCGTTTGGTTCAGTGCTGAAAATAACACAGCCAACATTGGGACCCACCACTCTTTATAGACCTTAATCAGATCTATGGGAATCACATCCCTGCCTGCAGCCTTATGATTTTTACAAGACCCCAGGAGGTCCACTATTTCCTCCTCCGACACAGGGGGCCAGACTGGTAAACTACCCAGCTCCACTCCCTCTTCTCCCTGGGATGGGCACTTTGCATAAAGGGCACTAAAATGGGCTACCCAGTCGCAGGCAGTAGCAGTGGTCGCTGGTCTAGCCACACTACTACTAGTACTAATCCTAATCCCTGACCAGATCCACCTCACGTCCCCAGACCTTGCTGTCTCCAGCACCTTGGTCCATTGCAATTGGTAATACAACTGCTTCTTACTCTTAAGAAGCTTTTTGTATTCACGCTTGCCCTGAAAATATTGCTCAGGCAAACTAATATAGTTGCCTTGCCTATACTGTTTGTAAATTGAACAGAAAAAGCACTTGGACTTGTAACATTCATCATCAAACCACGGCTGGCCTTTAAATACCCTCACACTATTTATCGGGGGAGAGTGAGCGCTAATCAAAACCTGTACCTGAGAGCACAGGCTATCCTACGCCACTATCGCTTGTTCAGGACCAGAAGCATCCATCACAGCTCCACAGAAATTCTATAACTCTCCCTTTTGCCAATCATTGAAAGGGAGGGATGAGATCTTATCCCAATTTATCAATGTAAGCCTCACATAGGCTTCCTCCTCCCCAACTCCCCCACTTGTTCCATCATCCACAATAGCTAGTACCCCAACTTTAGCAAGGCCCAGCACTTGAATCTCCAATGGAAGATGGTCACTAAGTAAGCTATACTCCACCACAAAATCAACCACCCTTGGCAATACATTTGAGGATACCAACCCCAGGTCAATAGTACTCGAGCCCCTGCCCCCCAAATACGTAAACTCCGCTGGAATGTCTGCACCATATGACCCATTCAATAAACATAAATCAAACATAGACAGCAAGCCAACCAGTTTGATACCGGACTGGTTAATACCCACATCTTTGGAAAATCTTGGAGCCGCAGCAGCGGGGTATCGCAAGTTCATGGCTGGGCAATAAGGTAAAAGATCACCATCTGATCTACCCAGTCTAGCATTTAAATCACCCACCATTAGTACAAATGCATCGGGGTATGTTAGGGTCAGTTCATCAGTACATGCCTCCAGATGATTCCACACTCCTACCTGATGTAACTTGGAGTTAACTGGCAATATATATATATTCAACAGAATCCAAACCTCTCCGACACATTTAATAATCACATCCATCAAAAAGGGAGGCATCTTAATCACTTGCTGCATGTTCCTCCCTTCTGTAGGAGACACACCAATCCTCCACTAGGCCTCCCACCCGAAGATGGTATAGCTGAAACCTCATGCACTATATACCAGGTGAGCTCACCAGACAACTCAATGGGGGATACACACCAGGTTTCCTGGAGCATAATAATATTAAACCTTTGAATAAACAAAATAAATTCCTCATTAGACACCTTTGCCAACCACTCAGCCACATTCCAAGAGCATATCTTACATCAGCTATCCCTCTGTCCATTTGATGACTCATCCACATAGATCATCCCCGATCTCACCCTCAGGGGCTTGACTAAGTCCCCCGCATGAAATACCATAGGCTTGCTACTCTGGGACATATATTCCTCCCTTCCCAGAGCTTGAGTAACAATTGGAACATCCGGCAAAGTCTCCTGAATATCCATCAGTAGGGAACCCTCTGGGGCAAGAAGATCCTCGACTAGTGGGGACAATAACACTGGCTGGTCAGCAATCCTATCACCTCTCCCCTTAAAATTAGATATACTGGGGGACTTGCTAACTGGGCAATGAGCAAGGGCCACCAACCGATTGTTTATAGGTGGAACTCCCTCTCCAGGCAATTTTACACTTCCCTCCTGGGCTAGACTTGAGACTAGGGGCTTCCCTACCTGAGCAGCTTTACGCTGCTTTACTAATGGAGGTTGAGTCATCCTCAATGGCTCCACTACAGTTGTATTAAACACTTCCTCCACTCGAACCTCCCATGACGCAAACAAATCATAAAGCCCTAATATTTTTAACACCATCCACCCCTCCCGGAACTGCACCAACACCCGCTGGGTGGAATGCCCGGAGGGCAAAACTTGAAAAGATCTTATGGTACTTAAAGAAATATTCCCCATTATAGAGGATAGGTGCCTACATATTGCTTGCTTGGTTTTCCACTGGGGGAATATACCATTAGGCAGAGGATAAACTCTAAATGCTACTGCTCCCTGAAGAATAGAGATTCTAAATTCCTTCCTCCGTTACTTCTTTGGCAGGAACTGTGCCCTATTTCACTTAATGGAGAAGACCTCTCCTGACACTGAGGGGGTATAAAGTCACGTACTACCTCAGGCTTACTTATAGAGCAGGCTTTGACCGCCTCCAATATAGCAGAATTAGCACTAGACAATTTATCCAACATGGAGGCAGTTTGGGTCTGCTGGGATTGCGCCAGCTGCACCAATTGATCAAGCCTGGCCAATAACTTCTTTACTAAGTCCCCTATCATGGAACATTGATCCCCCAGAAGATCCAAATACGATGGCTGATTAGTCTCAGGCAAGACAGTTACCAGGGGTGCTGTCAAAAATTCCCGTCCCCGGGTAGCTGGCACCAACAAAGTAGAAGATAGACTGGGCATAGAAGGGGGAGTCAAATCAGCCAACTGAAGTGGCAGCTTGTAGATCTTGACCACAGCCTTCCCTGCCTGTAACTTGGCCCCAGAACCCTGGCGGTGGGTTCTGGGGCTGGAGTGGCTGCTTCTTGTCACGTGATGAAATGACATCAGAATGTGTGAGGAATGACGTCCCCAGACCCATCACGGTGGGTGCTGTGGCTAGAGTGGCAACTTCTGGGTCTTGGCCACAGTCCTCCCTGTAGAGGTGTTATGTATAATGCTTTGTTAAAGAACCCCCTTTCCGTGCCACTAGTGAAAAGGGATTGATGAGTGGAAAGAGTTGTGTTAGACCAGGAAACCCTCTCTTGGTTCTATGGAAGTGATCCTATGCAGAAGGAAAAATAAAATCAGGAAGTGTCTGAACATCCACAAGCAACTATAATTTTATTACAGTGATGGCCTTGGATTGTCTGACCTCAGTAGCTGTTATCAAGTAATATCTATATCATACCCTACCTAGAGCATACAGCTGAGTGGGAGTAAACAAAACTAAAATATACATGCCTTTTAATGGTCATGAGAGTGAGAGAGAGAAAAACCAGGAATTAAACTTAAAGTAACAGTAATTCAGTCAGTGAGTGTCGATGTTGGAGATACAGAAAGTAATCAGAATGTTTTGAATAGCTTGTAACTTGGCCCCAGGTCCCCGATGGCGGGTCCTGGGGCTGGAGTGGCTGCTTCTTGTCATGTGGTGGCATGACTAGTCCCATTGGCACTAGCAGCAGCAGACACTGGTTACCGGGGCAGGTAGTCAGGTGGCATGGCATGAGCGGCAGTCAGGCAGACTGAGGCAGGGTTCGAGCTTTGCAACCTGGGCAGGCAGGCAGGCAGCTTGGCATGAGAGGCAGTATGGCAGGCGGGCTTGGGTAGGCTTTGAGCCAGGCAACCTGGGAGGGAAGACAGGCACCTTGGCATGGGAGGGAGGACTGATGCATGCTTTGACCTTGGTGGCAAGCTGGGCAGGCAGACAGGCAGCGTGGCATGAGAGGCAGTAGGGCAGGCAGGCTGGGACATTGGCAGCAGGGCACTCAGATAGGCTAGCAAAGACTGTGCAGTGTGAGAGCGCAAGAGCTGGACAGTGTCACATAGGCGGGCCGAGATCGTGTAGCCATAGGCCGGCTCGCAGGCTTACAGTTTGTTTCCCAATGCCACCCTGTGTCATGAGGTCAGTCAGATAAGGCGGCTGAGGCTGTCTAGTATGAGAGAAAGAGAGAGAGATAGAGAGTGGGTGCCAGACATTGGGAGGGAGGAACAGCACCTCAGCAGCACAGGAGCAGTAGCCCTAGGCCGGATGGAGGAGGAGGATCCCCGTCCCAAGACTGCCTCTGGCATGGGATGGTGTGTGCCACTGCACCATCACTCCTTGTCCAGGGGCAGCTCATGGAATCCCAGCAGCAGAAGGTTCACCTTCAGGAACAGCAACTGCTCCACCAACTTGGCCCCCAGTCATAGGCGGTGCGGGGCGCAAATGTCCCCACGCGATGGAGAAC
>QEPC01006065.1:44418-64999 GCA_003113815.1 Sphenodon punctatus | reverse complement strand
GGGGGGGGGGGGGGAGGGGGTTGGGGCCTGATGGAGTAGGAGCAGCAAGGCGCTGGGAGACCAGGAGGGGGGTAGGGGGCTGACAGAGCAGGAGGGGGCTGAGGGAGCAGAAGGGGGATCTGTGGGGAGAGGGGGCTGATCGAGCAGTAGGGGGCTTTGGGAGGAAGGAGCAGGATGGGACTGTCGGGGGAGGGGGGAACAGGAGGGCGGTCTCGGGGGAGCAGGCTGAGGGAGAAAGAGGGGGGATCTGGGGTGGAGGGGGCTGAGGAAGCAGGAGGGTGGGTTCCGTGGAGACAGAAGACTGAGGGAGCAGGAGGGGGCTCTAGGTGGAAAGTAACAAAAATGTACATTTTACTACAATCAGTCTCAGCAACTTCTATCAAATCACTAATTACTTTTTCAATCTACTTTTTTAAAAAAACCCACAAATTAGATAAACAAAAAACCTACGGTTTTACTGCCCACCCCCATGGCATGCCTGTCCTAATTGACAGAAAAAGGTATAAAGAGCAGTACATCCGTACCATTATAACATCAAGAAGGGGGAGAATGCTCTAAAATCAGCTCCTATTTGGATAAAGCCCAAGATTTACAAAATATGTAGAGGAATCAGGAATTTACAAAAACACCCAAATTTTATAAACATTCATAATAATACCAGCAGTAAGCACCTGGCTTATATGTACAAAAGACAAATGGCAATGACAGCGTATAGATATACAACTCACAGGTGGTTACATTTGTACAAGGTAATACAACATATATTATATAAATCACAGGTGATTATCTGTAACTTCTAGTAGGATCCCTTCCCTCAACGTTTCGTCACACATCAGGCGACTTCTTCAGGAGTAGGGTAAATCAATGCCAGAATCCTGCATTTTACAAATACAATTCTAATTAAAGAAGGACCAACTGTGAAAAATGGACACACAAAGGGGAACATACAATAAAGCCCCTATTTAGGACAAAAAGTTTGCAGTCCTCTGATAAAAGCCCTTATTGCCTATTGGGGAGCCACTCACCACTACTTTCAGGGGTTTCCGGGTAAAGGATTGAAGTTTTTAGCCACAAATGGTGCCAGTTGCAATCACGAAACTAGCAAGAAACTGTGGTCATAAAAAACAATATATCAAGGTTGAAAGCTATATACAGTGGGGAAGGAAAAAGGTTAAAACCTCTGGCCCTCCACTCAGCTAAGGAAAGTAACTATCCCGGAATCAAAAGTCCTCCTTTTTAAAGTGGGAGCAGAAACAAACCTTCGTCAAGCAATACCGGGCTATTTAGAGCTCCCATATAGGGGGGAGGTCAAACAGGCTGTAGAAGAAGCTCATAGGCTAAAAGATATAAGGCCCAGGGCTACCTCACCTGAATCTTATTAAACTAGTCAGAACATTTAAGCTATATACAATTACATAGATCTAATTAAGTAATAAGTGAGTCTGTCAAATCATTCAGTCCACAGGGCTCAATAGAATCTAAAGTTAAAATCCCCAAATTCTCCCTACTGGATAAAAGCCTAGGGTTAATGGGTAAAGGTAATCTCTCAATGCCCCAAAATACAAAGTCATTATTTTCCTTGTGCGCTAAATTATAATGGTGCACCAGGGGGGCAGAGTGAACATGATTTTTAAGCCTACTGAGATGTTCAGATATCCTTATCTTAAGGGGTCACATAGTCTTCCCTACATGAAGTTTTTTACATGGGCATTGTATCGCGTAAACTACTATAGGGGTATAACAGAAAATGGGACCTTGAATATGTAACACTTTCCCTTTACAATCTGAAAAAGTATCAGTCCTAAAACTCAAAGGGCAATTTACACATTGTGAGCAAGGATAGTTACCAGAAGTTCCTCTTGTTTGTACTGCGCTGTCCGAAGGGTCTGAAAGTCTTGCTCGCACAATATGGTCGCTTAAATTCTTACCTCTCTTATAGGCAAATAGGGGCAATGACTGACAGCCCTCTATGTGACTTACAGTATTCCAATGTGCTTGAATGATCCGTTTTATATCCCTAAATAGGGATTTATATCCCTAAATATTGTCCTAAATAGGGGCTTTATTGTATTTTCCCCTTTGTGTGTCCATTTTTCACAGTTGGTCCTTCTTTAATTAGAATTGTATTTGTAAAATGCAGGATTCTGGCATTGATTTACCCTACTCCTGAAGAAGTCGCCTGATGTGTGACGAAACGTTGAGGGAAGGGATCCTACTAGAAGTTACAGATAATCACCTGTGATTTATATAATATATGTTGTATTACCTTGTACAAATGTAACCACCTGTGAGTTGTATATCTATACGCTGTCATTGCCATTTGTCTTTTGTACATATAAGCCAGGTGCTTACTGCTGGTATTATTATGAATGTTTATAAAATTTGGGTGTTTTTGTAAATTCCTGATTCCTCTACATATTTTGTAAATCTTGGGCTTTATCCAAATAGGAGCTAATTTTAGAGCAGTCTCCCTCTTCTTGATGTTATGCCTGTCCTAATTGCATCAATCTCCTCTCTAGGCTAAGAATCACTCCCCCCTTTGACAGGGACAGTTCCGCCCAACCCTTTCTAGGGATATGAGACAAAATCCATGCAGGGATGGAATGCAGGGCGACGTGGTGAGAATGATCAGAGCCAGCGCTACGAACCTTTATTTACGAGGTAGCAACCTGCTGCCAGTGCTTGTGGAGAGAAAGAAAATCTCCCCGCTACTAGAAGGAGAGAGACAGACATGCTCCCACCAATGCTGTCACACCTGCAGTATATGTCCAGAGAGAAAGGGAGAGATAATCTCCCCGCTGCTAGAACGAGAGAGATTGGGGGGGGGGGGGGGAATAGCAGGTGCATCTGGCTCAAGCTGCCACTTGCCAGAACCAGCAGGAGATCTGATCTGTGTTCGTGCACAATTCCCACATCCAGCAGCAAACCTACCAGAATGAGATGAAAATAACACACAATGTAATTGTGGCCCTTCCTGTGTGCCTCCCTGTACCACCTATTACAATGATTGAATGAAGTGTGCCCAACCAAGAACTAATTCTAGGGACATTATTCAATTCCCATGGGCTGTCATTCCACTGTTCCTGAAGCAGTCAGTCATGCCAGTCCCAGGAACTATCATCAAGATTCTGGGACCATCATTCCAGTCACAAGGGACTGTCAATTCATTCCACTGCATCCATAAGCAGTCAATCAAGTGCCAAGAACCATCATCTGGATGCTGTTGCTGTTCGTGCCTGACTGGCCAGTGGCCACCGGCGCCCACCCACCAGCCTGACCCCTCCACAGCCACCTGCTGATGTCCGCTGTGGCAGCTGAATTAGCCCCTCTTACCACCCGCCGCCTACTGCCCACTGCCAAAGATCCGCTCTCTCTTTCTCTCTGGCACCCCCTCACAGGAAATATGATGTCCCTGGCTGGCTGCTCTACCTGGGGTGCTGTCTTCAAGTCTATCCCTCCCCCCCGGGGCGATCTTTCTATGAGCTGAACACATCTCTCCACTCGAGGGCTTCAATGGGACCAACCAACAAATGCAACCAAGTATTATATATCCCAATTCAGCATCCCAAGGCTTCCCCCCTCCCAATGCGGCAATCTCTCTGTGAGAGCAGAGCAGGCAGTGCACCTGCCAATGTCCGCTTATGCCTCTACCATACTGCCACAGCCTCTCTCTCTCTCTGGCACACCCACACGGACACAAGCCCTGCCCCTCCTGGGGGGCTGTCTGCAAATTGAGACCCTGTTGGCACATCTTGGGGCTAATATGCTCCATGTGCTGCTGCTGTCAGGTAGGGATCTAACAAGCTGTATATACAATGAGATTCTGCCACCTGCCAGAAGCAGCACAGAGGAATAAAAGATTGACAGGTCAAAGAAAGCTGGTAACAACAAATAAAACTTTTATAAAAACTTTTTAAAGAACATACATTACAAGTTTATGAAATCAAAAATAAACATGAATATATATACAAAGAAAGGAAAATAAATTAGGTGTCTGTGGGCCTGTCCCCCGGAACGTGGGGGAAAGGAGAAAGGGGTGTGTCGGCCTAAGAGGTGGACAGCACGTTCTCCTCCGCCTCATACCCATGTTGCTGGGCAACATCCAGGGCCCCCGCCAAGTATGCCTTCCATTTTTTGACCAACTGGTGGTAAAGTTCGAAGTCCTCCTTCTCATAGTGGAGGTACTCTGCATACGCCTCCGCTTGCTTGGAGCTCGTCAAAGCGTTCCACCAGCCGGTCCTCCATGGTGTGGGCTTGGAGCCTTAGCCCTTCAATCTATTTGTTTGTGGGCTTCTCCAGCTTTGCTCGAAAGGCCCTTGTCTCATGGCTCTCCTCCTGGGGGGCTAGAGAATCCTCAGCGGAGCTGGAGGGGGAAGGGCTGTGGTGGCGGTGCTTCTGCCGGGTCTTTCCCCCTTCTTTGGCAGGCTGTTCCTCCCTGGAGTCCCTGCTGTCACTGTGCCTTCCAACCCGAGAAGGATCACGCGCCACCTCAATTTTGTGGACATTCTCTATGTGGGCTATCAGCCCCTATGTGGCCCCTTGAGTGCCACGCTTAATTTTTTTGTCGCAGATCTAAAGAACAAAAAAAGATAGGAACATAAGACGTGCCATACTGTGTCAGACCAACGGTTTATCAAGCCCTGCCTGCATTCTGTCTCCACAAGGGGGTGGCTAGCCAATCTCTCTCCCTGAGGGGAACTTCCTAAGAGGTCTAGGGATGGGCGAACAGAACGGAGTTGAGAAATTCAGATCAGTTCGGTTCGAAAATCGAGTTCAGTTCGGACATTCGGTTCAGTCGACCGAATTATTTGAGTTTGGTCCAAACTCTGAACTTCCAAACAGAGTTCGGATATTCAAACCCCATTGAACTAAATGGAATCTTATCTTATAGGGATGGGTGAACAGAACCGAGTTCGGAAATTCAGTTCAGTTCGGTTCGAAAATCGAGTTCGGTTTGGAAGTTCAGTTCGTTCAACCGAAGTGGTCAAGTTCGGTTCGAACTCTGAACTTCCAAACCATGTTCACCCATCCCTAAAGAGGTCATAGGACAATCCTTTCCCTGTTGTTCCAGCCCCCGTGCCTTACCTTGCATTCGACAAATCCACCTTTCGGGCTGTAGAAACACCGCCAAACTGCAGACCTCATCAGCCTGGTTTCGAGTGACTGAGGCTGTGGCTCTGACCTCTGCCATGATGGGGTTCTGGGCCTGGCACCAGCAGCGGCAACATCATCACCCTCTCTGAAACAGGAACACATAAACACCAACATAATCATACATTCATGTTGGTGCCCTGGCTGGCACGTGTCTGGGTGGGTGCTTCGGCTCGTGCCTGGCTGCTGGAAGAGCCTCCCTCTCCCAACCTCTCTCTCTGTGGGAGACCCCAAAATAAGACACATGCAAATTCTGCCCTTCTTGTGGTGCTAGGGATAGCAGTTAGGGACCCTGACTGGCACTTGCCTGGGTGGGAGCTTCGTCTCATGCCTGACTGCTGGAAGACCCCACCCACCCACCCTCTGTGGCAGACCCATACATAAGACATGTGCAAATCCTTCCCTTCTTTGGGTGCTAGGGATAGCAATTAGAGACCCTGGCACGTGTCTGGCTGGGTGCTGCAGCTCATGCCTGACTGCTGGAAGAGCCCACCCCTCCCTCTCTCTGTGGCAGCTCCATAAATAAGACACATGCAAATCCTGCCCATCCACTGCTACCCGCTGATGCCCACTGTTTGTGCCTGACTGCCCACCACCCACCCACCCAACCGCATGCCAGTGAGCTTGCTCTAAAGGATAGTATTCTTCTTGTTCTCAAATTTATATGAAACAACAAACAAAAATAAATTTTACAAACCTGTCAACAATGGCACCTCCTGTGCCCTCTTCCTCCTTTGGTGAGGAGCCGACCTTCACCACCTCAGATAGTCCAGGCTGGGCCCCTTCCTCCTCCACCTCCACCTTCCTTAGCTTCATTTTAATTTTTTTTATCCTCCAGCCAACCAACCAACCAAACCAACCTCAACCAAACCAAATCACACAGGTCACAACACACACACACAAGCTCACAACACTTTTCATACAACCCAGACAGACACCACGAGAACACACACAATCAAAATACCGTTTCTGGTTATGGACGCAACACAGGACCAAACGGTATCAATAATGATAATGAAAATAAAATCTTTGAAATTTGTATCGGTATTGATATAAAAAATGATATTGCAGTCTTTGCCACCCTATGTAAGTGCCCTGCCAGGTTGCAAAGCTCAAAGCTCAGTCTGTCTGCCTCAGTCTGCCTGCCTTCTGCACATGTTTGCCCACCCAGGTTGCAAAGCTCAAAACCTGTCTCAGTCTGCCTGCCTTCTGCTAATTCCACGCTGCCTGTCTTACTGCCCTCTGGGCAAAGCTGAAGCCCTGCCCCCGCCTGCCTGCCTCTCATGCCAAGGTAGCTGTCTGTCTACCCTTGCAACCCTGAGTGATGTGCCCCACTGGCCTGGTAATCCCACTGCTGTTGTCTGCTGGTCCATGAGTGCTCTGCCCTGGCCAATCCAAATGTGCCCAAGCAATCCTGCTGCTGCTGCCTGCTGCTGTATGGCAGCTCTTCCCTGGAAAATCCTACCATCCTGCCTCCTACCATCCATGGGTGCTGTGCACAGGGAAATCCTGCTGCTGCTGTGCTGGGTACTGTGCCCTGGCAATGCAGTGTCTGCTGCTGCTGCCAATGCTGCCTCTGCTGTGCCATGGGTTCTGCTACCGGGCAAGCCAATGTCTGGTGCTGCTGCCAATGCCACCTCTGCTGTGCCATGGGTTCTGAGACCGGGCAATCTGTTATCTGATACTGGGTGTCCACTTGATTGACCCCGAGCATGGCTTGACCAATTGGAAGCAGACCTTCTTGAGTTCTGTTGACTATGAGCCAAGCCTGCAACACCCGACTGAGTGAGGATGCTTCCAGCCACCAAGCCCTAGCTGGGCCTCTGCTGCTGCTCCACCCATGCCAGCCAGCTTGCAAGCAAGCTCCTCTTGGCTATTTCCTCACCTGCCTTAGTGATGATGCTGGATAGCTCCTGTAAGTCCAAATAGCTGTCTGTGTCCAACAGGAGCAGATCCAGCTGTCACTGGGCCATGCTGTAAGCGAATAAAGACCCTTTACGTGGGAACTGTCATTCCAATTCATCCAGAAGCTGACACTCCATCCCCAGGACCCACCTTCAGGGTTCTGGTGCTGTCATTCCACTCACACAATGTTGACATTCCACCACATCAAGAAACAGCCAGCTACACCAGCCCCAGAACCCACCATCAGGATTCTGGGGCCTACATTACAGGCATTGGGGGATGTCCATTCACTTCATCTAGAAGCCAGTCACTCTAGTTCCAGGAGCCACTGTCATGGTTCTGGGGCCATCATTCCGCCCGAACCGAACGACTGAATGGCCGAACATCTGAACCCCATTCTGTTCGCACATCCCTACCATTTGGGCACCATCAGTGTCTGAACAGGACCCGACAGGCTGCTCAATTGCACTGGCTGGCCTTTGAAAGTAAAAGGCTCCAGCCTGGACAGCTGCAAAGCCTGCTTCTCCCTCACTCCCCACCCCATGCCTCTCAGATGAAAAGCACTCTAGAGGTGGAAGTACTGGCCCCGTAAAAACTTAATGAATGGATAACTGTACCTTTTGTATGGTTTAAGAGAACAAGTGAGAGTAAGGAGAGAAAAAGTTGTGTTCATCATACAGAGAAAGTTGGGGGTGATAGGGAGCCTGAAAGTTGAAGCAGAGAGGCACAGGGAAAGAATTAAGGTATGGGGGTAGTGGGAAAGAAAAATGCGGGAATAAAATGGGTAGCTGGAAGGTGATATGGACAGGAGAGAGAGAGGGGAAGAAATGGGGAGCAAGGGAATGTATCTAAGGATGAAAACAGACATTCATGTAACTCCACTTTAACATTTCTTATGCATGTTTCAGGCCTGTATTGGCACCCTATGCAGCCCGACAACATGCATAAGAAATGTTAAAGTGGAGTTAAGGCACATGTCTGTTTTCACCCATAGTCAGCTGACAACCTTGTACTAAGTGATTCTATTGGAGAAGCAAGCACATGAATATGATATTTTGTACAAACAATTACCAGGCCCAGACTGAGGGGCAGACCCCTAGGCCCAGGCCTTGGGAAGCATTTTCTGAGGGGCGGCAATCTCCTCCCCCCCACTTTCCCCCAAAGCCTGCTGCCTGGGAGGCCCCCAGAGGGCTGCTGCCTGGCCCTGCAGGGTCAACCCTGCACCTGGGCTGGAGGAGGCTCGGGTGCAGGGGTCCCCATCCCTCACCTGCCTCTGTCTGCTAGTAATGCTGCTGCTGCAGTAGCAGCAGCAGCAAATCAGACTGGGAGATAAAACTGTTTGTAAACAAACAACTCCTCCCCATGTGAGTGATCAAAAGGTTGTTGCCTTGTAAAGAAGGTTCTTCGAGATGACTTGTAACATTCTCACAACTGGGTTGTTCCTGGCATGCTCATCATATTCAAATAATAGACAAAGTGAGGGTCTTAAGCTCCTCTAGTATAAAAAGCACTCTCCCCCTCAGAATGACAGTTCCTTCCAACCCTTGCTAGGAATATAAGAAAATTCCATGCAGTGCTGGAAGGGTGGGTGTTGTGAGAATGTTTTGACCCATCTCGAAGAACCTTCTTTACAAGGCAGAAACCTGTTCTTCCTCGAGTGGCTCCTCACAGGCCATTTTTTCACTGCTCCACCGGGTGGTGGTGGGGGGTCCATGGGTGCAAGCACCCCAAGGGTGGATCCCCAGCAGCAAAGTACCCTCAAAAGCTAACACACACACCCAAGCAAAGACAAGAGGAAACAGGGGTACTGTTATTTATACAATGTATAAAGCTGATCTATATATACACAGTATAGGGTCTCCTGTGCCCCTAAAAACAAATAGGTAACAGTCAAAATAATCAATCCTAAAGTAATGCACATATACAATTAACAATTCCTAAAATCATGCTACAAACAAATACAACAATAATAATCATAAAAATAGTGACACAGCCATGTCACTCATAATGAACAGTTCCCAATCAGATCAATCCCAAATGCATTTCGGGGTCACTGCGTGGGAAATACATATTCAAAATGAACAGTTTATAAACAATATGAGACCCTGCAAGAAACAAGAGGAAATTATATTGTATTCCATTCATCATATATCTAAACACTAAATCCAATGTTAATTGAAATAAAATCCTACTAATACCAGTCCAGGGCTTATCCTTTTCTCCTATTAGCCCCCTTTTATTTGCTTTCTGCTTTTTAGGTGCTGCAAAAATGCCCACCAGATCATATATGCAGATGGTCGTGGAGAAAAGCAAATGAAAAAACCCATTTGTCCTTAATCGGAACTGGGGATGGGGAGGAAAGACAAGAAGCCCATTAGTGGATCCAAGGTCCGTAATGAGACCAAGTATCTATATATCCAAGGCCCCAAATCCTATCTGCACTCTTATAAAAAGCAAAAGGATCAGGGCAAAAGAGACAGGGGCCCCATTAGCAGACAATTTTAAAGCTAAAAACCTAATATGACTCAGAGCCCAAGCTCTTTTGGCATTCTCATAAGAAACAAGGGCATCATGGTAAAGGGAGCAGAGCCCTATTAACAAGCCCAAAATCCATAATGAGCCCATGTTTTAAATTAAGTAAGAAAATTCACTTACAGTTGTCATCAATATCCCAGTTTTTAAGGCTCAATTCCTACTGTGGCTCCCAAAGCCCAAGTTTACTGTTGGTTTCAAAAAGCCAGAATGCTCAACTGCCTATCCCCCAGCTCTCCTGCATGCCTTTTATAATCTAATCCCACCTGTGTCTGCAGCACCATGTGTTAGCCATTAGGGCATTATTTTCAATTTTTAAAACTACAATATCTCCTTTTCGCCCCACATGGATAATACTAAGTGCAATCATCCACAAGCAGTCCCAGCCCTTAATCCCATTTATAACTCAAAAGGCTATTCAACATTTCAACTTTGTCCCCCATCCATGATATACAATCTCCCCAATTGATATTGCCACATAGCCACATAGCCACAAGCCAAAGGTGCACGCCCGCGCCCAGAAAGGCCCAGCAGGCATTGCAGCACCCAGAAATCCCCCAGCAGGCATTGCAGCGCCCAGAAAGGCCCAGCAGGCATTGCAGCACCCAGAAATCCCCCAGCAGGCATTGCAGCGCCCAGAAAGGCCCAGCAGGCATTGCAGCGCCCAGAAAGCCCCTCCAGGTGAGCAGGGCCCCACCCCATAGCCACAAGCCAAAGGTGCACGCCCGCGCCCAGCGGGCGGCAGCCCTTGGGCGGCGACAAAAGGGCGCTGGCCGTTTTGTGGCCGTTGTGCGGCCGGAGCGAGGACAGCGAGGGGCCACCCCCCTGACAGCACGCACACGACACCTGCAGGCCTGGACTCCCCCCGATACTGAACAGGTAATACCTATGATGCCTCCCTATACCTCCCTCACCTCCTCGCCCTCTCTCACCTCCCTCCTTCTAGCCTCTCTCACGCACCCCCTCCTTCTCCCTCTCCCTTCACCAGCAGCCTTTCTCCAGCCAACCTACCCCTTATCCTCACCCACGCCCATCCCCCCTCCCCACCCTCATCCCCCCTTACCCATTCCCCCTAGGCCCAAACCCGCGACACCCAGGTGTTCCACAGACCATTGTGGCCAATACGAGGCCAGTGCACGACTCACACCCCCCAAACCCGGCCGTTCCCCATCCCCCAACCTCATCCGCATCCCCTGCCTTCCCAAACACCAATTGCCTTTTTCCTGCTCCCTCTGGAACTGCCGCTCGTCCGTGGCTAAAGCTCCCTTCATCCACGATCTCTTCCTCTCTCGCCCCTTTCAACTCCTGGCTCTTACGGAAACCTGGATCACGCCCTCCAACTCTGTTACCCCGGCTGCTCTATCCTCCGGGGGCCTGTCGTTCTCTCACCGCCCCCGCCCTGAGGGCCTGGGTGGTGGTGTGGGCTTGCTCCTTGCTAAGCACTGCCAATTCAAAACCCTCTCCCCTCCCCCCTCCTCCTCCTTCCCTTCCTTTGAGGCCCACTCTGTGCGCTTATACTCCCCTCTACACCTTCGGGTTGCTGTCATCTACCGCCCCCCGGGTTCCCTCTCCTCTTTCCTCCCGGACTTTGAATCCTGGCTCACCTTCTTCCTCTCCGATGATATCCCCACTCTTATCCTTGGTGATTTCAACATTCACGTTGACACGCCCTCCGCCCCCTCTGTTTCCCGCTTTCTCTCTCTCGCTTCCTCCTTTAATCTCCGACTCTGGACCGACTCCCCCACTCATACTGACGGCCATTCCCTCGACCTCGTCTTCACTCGAAACTGTTCTCTAACTGACCTCTCCTTTGACCCCTTCCCTAGTTCTGATCACTTCCTCGGCTCCTTCAGCCTTTCCCACCGACCCCCCTCCGCCTCCCCCTCTATGCGCCCCTTCCGCAATATGCAGGCCCTTACTCCCTCGGAGTTTGCCGCACATCTTTCCCCCCTTCTCCCCCCCGTTTTCGCCTCCTCCTCCCCTGACTCTGCTGTCTCTGCTCTCAACGCTTCTCTCTCCTCGACCCTTGACTCTCTTGCCCCCCCCTCTGCTCGCCCCGTCCGCCCCCTCGACCCCCGCCCCTGGCTTACCCCTGCCATCCGCTACCTCCGCTCCTGCACCCGGGCTGCCGAACGCCTCTGGCGCAAATCCCGCTCCCTCCCTGACTTCCTCCATTACAAATTCTCCCTCTCCTCCCTCTCCTCGGCTATCTCCCTAGCTAGGCATCGCTATTATGCCTCTAGGATCGAATCTTTCTCCCGCGACCCTCGCCGCCTTTTCTCTACTTTCGACTCCCTTCTCAAACCCCCCTGCCCTCCTCCGCCCTCTTCCCTTGCTGCTCAGGATCTTGCATCGTTCTTCACCTCCAAGATTGACAAGATCCGTCGGGATATTGCCTCCCTCCGCCCCCCGCCCCCCTCCCTCCTCGCATCCTTCCCTCCTGCCTCTCTCCAGGAAATCTCTGCTCTTCTCTCTTCATCCAACCCCTCCACCTGCCCCCTTGACCCGATCCCCTCCCGCCTCCTGACCTCTATTGCTCCCACTGTCGCTCCCCCCCTTCTGCATGTTGTCAATCTCTCCCTTTCCACAGGCTCCTTCCCCTCTGCCTTCAAACATGCCACTGTCTCCCCCATCCTCAAAAAGCCTACCCTGGACCCTTTCGATCCCTCTAGTTACCGGCCGGTCTCCCTCCTTCCCTTTGCTTCGAAGCTCCTGGAACGTGTCGTCTACTCCCGCTGCCTGAACCTCCTCTCTGCCAACTCCTCCCTCGACCCTCTCCAGTCCGGCTTCCGCCCCCTCCACTCTACTGAAACTGCCCTGGCCAAGATCACCAATGATCTACTTGTCGCTAAATCGAAGCGCCACTACTCCGTTCTTGTCCTCCTTGACCTCTCTGCTGCCTTTGACACTGTCGACCACTCGCTCCTCTTGGACTCGCTTTACTCTTTGGGCTTCCGTGGCTCTGTCTTTGACTGGTTCTCCTCCTACCTCTCTGACCGCTCCTTTAATGTCTCCCTCCCCGAGTCGACCTCCCCCTCCCTTCCCCTCTCGGTTGGGGTTCCCCAAGGTTCTGTCCTTGGCCCTCTCCTCTTCTCTATCTACACCCGGTCCCTTGGTGAAATTATTGCCTCCCACGGGTTCCAATACCATCTCTATGCTGATGACACCCAACTCTATCTCTCTACCCCCTCTCTCTCCTCCTCTGTCCGCTCACGCCTCGTCGACTGCCTCTCTGATATCTCCGCCTGGATGTCCCGACGCCAACTCAAACTGAACATGGCCAAGACTGAACTCCTCATTTTTCCTCCATCCCCCTCCTCTCCCTCTGACCTGACCATCTGCATTGATGGGGTCACCATCCGTCCTGTTCTCCGTGCCCGCAGCTTGGGCTTCATTTTTGACACGCACCTCTCCTTTAAACCTTACATTGACTCTGTGGCCAAATCCTGCCGATTCGCTCTCCTCAACATTGCCCGCATTCGCCCCTTTCTATCTGTCTCCTCGGCCAAAATCCTTGTTCATGCCATGGTTATCTCTCGCCTCGACTACTGCAACCTCCTCCTTGCTGGCCTCCCTCGCTCCCACCTGTCCCCCCTTGTGGCGATCCAAAACTCTGCCGCCAAGGTCATTCACTCTGCCCGTCGCTTCGACCATGTGACGCCTCTCCTCCTCTCCCTTCACTGGCTCCCCCTTCCGGAACGTATCCTGTTCAAACTCCTGGTTTTCACGTTCAAATCGCTCCATGACCAAGCTCCCCCTTACCTCTCGGACCTAATCGCCCTACGCGCTCCTGCGCGCGCTCTCCGCTCTTCCGCTGTCCCCTCCCTCGCTCTCCCTCGCTTCTCCTGCTCGCCCAACCGCCTTCGTCCCTTCTCCCTCGCTGCCCCGCATGCCTGGAACTCCCTCCCTGCCGACGTCCGCCTCGCCTCCTCCCTCCGCTCCTTCAAATCCCTCCTCAAGACCCACCTTTTCCATGCTGCCTTTCCCAATGCCCTCTAGTCTTTCCCCTTGCTCTTACTGTCGGCCCTCCTCTGCTGACTGCTGCTACCGACCACCTTGTAACCAAGCCAAGTACACGCGCCTGAGACTTCGCATCCGCCTGAATGTTTGTTTGTCTTCTCCCATGTCTCTCCCACTGTCCCCTCTCCTTGTCTCCCCCTCCTTGTCTTTTAGATTGTAAGCCACAGGTAGGGACCGCAGCTGATTATATGTTCTGTACAGCGCCAGGTTGTTGCTGGCGCTTTATAAATGTTTAATAATAATAATAATAATAATATTCATGAGTCCTTCATAGTCCAAAATGTATCTATAATGATCCTCTTGGTGTGTCACATACTCCAAGGAATGCAACCTTCCCATCCTCTTCCTCTCAGGGTCCCAATATGTTCCATATGTTTCTTGTGTATTGAGTCCATGCTCCTCAGTTGCACGAATACACACAGGTACTGCTACAAGAAATATTCTTATTCTTCAAATCATATACACAACCATGAACCTATACAATATCATTGTATCTGTATTATAATGTAATGTCATCAAAAAATTCCACATAGATAGACTATGGAATGTTGCTGCTGGAGATCCAAAACACAACATACCAACACAATCCCTATATACAGGCAATAAAAGAGTTGTCCTCATTGAGACCTGATGGTGTCACTGTTTTTAATCTATTGATCCAATAAGTCTCCCGGTGTGAGCTGTGCATGGGGAAAGAACTGCTAGTGGACCGGGTGTCTCCTGTAAACTTCTGGCCCGGATAACGAGCCATTGGATCCTCCCATCAGTGAACTGTTTGCTGGACTGACTGCAGCTGTGCTGCTTTGGAACCTGTGGATTGGAGGTGGGGAGGCACGTGACTGATGGCGGGACCTTTAACTGCGCCTGGAGGCCTGTGGCGCGGCCTTAGGTGTGGGCCGCGGGCACCCGGGCGTTTTCTTTTTTTTTCTAGTTTGATTATCTATTTGTCTCATCATGGAGCTGAGATCTCGGGCCTGCAATGCTGGTATCAGCTTAGCTCAAGAAATTGAGCAGGCCGAGCTAGCCTCCCAAACAGTTAAGTTGGCTGGTTCCACGCAGGTTAAGATGACTCTTTTTTTTCACCCTTGGATTGGAGTCCTCAGCCTCCCATTCAAAAGCCCGTTTGCCCTCTGATAGTGATGTTTTGACCCCTAAGCTGCCGGTTTCTATGAAGGATCTCCATCTCCCACCTTTTATTTTGGATAACCACTCTCTGAATAACTACTCTTTGAATACTCTCAGCCACTTATATGAAGATTTAAATGTTAGGTTGGAGATTGACCTTGATATTCACTTTAAAGAATTAGAGGAGAAGTTGGTTCAAGTCAATGACTATCTCTTCTCAATTAAAATACTCATAGGCGGGTTGTGGCTGGAGTTCAATAAGGCTATCTCTAACTCCTTCTCTCCTGTGCCTTCCCCACTTGGATTCTCCAATATGGCCACCCAAACAGTGTTTTCTTGCCATCCTTGTTGCAGCTTGCAGGTGGATGCTGCTACTTCACCTATGACTAGTAATGTTAGATCTGTGTGCATTTCTGGGAAAAACTCTCCAACTAGGGGGGCATTGGGTAGAGTCGAGCCCTTGATTTCCAAGGAGGGTGTATCCCAGTTTACACTCCCCGGGACTGGCTTATGGGTTGACACCAAGGATTTACCTGCCCTTTCCTACAACAGTTTTGTTTCTACTCCTGGGAGGGATACTCCTACCGAGTGGGTGCTGGGAAGTGTTGCTCCCGCGATCCCCACCGATGGTAGGGTTCTGTCCATCTCCCCCAGGAAGGAGGCCGGGGGGGATGTCCCTCCCCTTTCCCTCAGGGTTGCCAATGTACCTGTGACCAACAATCACCCTAAGGTTCTAGTTACCTATAAAATTTGGTCGCAGAATACTAGGGAATACTGGGCGCCTGCAATACGTTTCCATATTAATAAAAGGAAGAGGCATAGTTCTTGTTTGGCCCAGCTTGGGGATATATCCCATTTTTGTGTCTTTATCCATCGGATGATGGGGTTTTCTTTGATGAGTTTGGAAGTATGTACTATTCTTCCCTTACTTCATAGGGGATGGTTTAGGAGGTATGAGGTGGTCTTTTCGTCCTGTCAGACAGCTCGGGACCTTTGGGTGGCCAGGAGCCATTTGAGGGGCACAGGGATCTATGTGCAGAGGATTGAAAACACTCTATGCGCTCCTCCAGCCCTTTTTGTTTGATCCACCTCCTCACCCCCCACCCCAACTTATGATACTGTGGATTCCAGGAGGGAGTTTGATCTCCTCCTGGATAAGGGAGTACCTCCTAAGGATTGGGCGATACTGGATACCACTGGTTTTGGGGATGTTGAGGATCTCCATTTTGGGCCGGATTTGGAAACAGCAGTCGGTGGGGCTCAGTCATCCGGGGACCTCGTTTTCTCCAATTTGATTATTCCCTGTGTTCCTCCTCTAGGTGGAGGGGCTATTTTTTGCCCTCCCTTTGAGGTATTCCAGGGCTCTATTGAGAAGCCCCTGGTAAGTGATGCTAGTGACTACCAAATTAGGGTGGATTTGGGGAAAACTGATCTGAATGAGGCTCTGTCTTTTAGGGCTATTTGCCCTGAGTGCCAGAGTAATCCTCGGATGGCCCGGACCTGTGGAAAAGGTGGGGTTCGGGACAACTCCAAGACTTTCCCTTCCTCTGATGAAGTTGTCCCCTTCAGAGCAACCAATGCAGAGGTTAGATCCGAGGGGGACTGCTTGGGGGTAGTATCTCCTTGTGCCCTGGGGATCCCCTTTGGAGTGGAAAGTGGTGGCTCCCCTTGGTTGTTGGGATGTCCTAGTTTGGCTACCCCGCAGGTAGGTCCCACTGATAGGGGACCGATCCATTAAACTCAGTGACGTGGGTGGCCCAATGCCTCCCATGAGCTGTTGATCTACTCATGGAATGCCGCGGGCTGGTCTTCTCATCACAATGATCAGGCTTCTGTCTTATCTTACCTCATTTAATATCATTTTCCTTCAGGAAACTTGGACGGATGACCCCCCACAACTGGTCCATCATAAATCTTTTGCTATTCCTGCAGTACGAGCTAGGTCTAGGGGTCGTCCGAGGTGGGGGGGCTGTGCTGCTTTGTTAGCAACACATGGTTGGATTTAATTGAGATGGAGCTGTTTTTTCCTGGTTTGGCGGTTGGTTTCCTTATTAGAGTGGGTTCCCACAGACTCATTGTACTTACCATTTATATTCCCCCTCAAAATGCGGCTTCATTTGATTCCAAACTCTGGTTAGATTTGGGTGTTATCCTTTAGGGTCTTTTTTTTAGTTATTCTAATGCTTGGTTTATTCTGGCGGGTGATTTTAATGCCAGAATTGGCTCAAATGATGACCTATTAGCTTCCCATTTGAATGGCCCTGTTTTGTGCCTAGATGGCATAACAGTTCCCCACCAATCTAAGGATTCTAGAATTAATCTTTCTGGGATAAGGCTTGCGAACATTCTAAGGGATCACCAACTAATCTCATTGAATGATCAGGGTTTCCAAGACTGCAGGGGTGAGTTCACCTTTGTTGGGGCGCAGGGCTTTAGTACAGTGGACTATGCCCTGGTTACAGAGAACACTCTTCCCTTTATCTCGGAGTTTAAGGTGGATTATTATTTACTAACTTATCATCTGCCTTTAAACCTGACCCTGGTCAGTGATCTGCCTTTGGGCCGGTTGTCTCCCCATGCTGGTAACAACTATAGCAATTTGGAAGTATATTGCAGAATCAAATGGATGTCCGAGCTTGCTGAGAGGGTGGCTAGGGGCCTCTGTGACTCACCAATTGCCTTTTTTTGACATCAGATCTTGGAGTCATCTACCCCGAATGATGTTGTAGAAAATTTTGTGGAGATCTGTCTTACTCTTAAAGCTTTGTTAAGTGGTTACCATAAGGATAGGAGCCAGAAGAAAGTTTATCACATCTTTAGGTGTGTTCACAATGCTGGAAATGGGATGCTTTTTAAATCCTGAGATGTAACTGTGAGTCTGGAGATCTTTAGGTGTGTTCACAATGATGGAAATGGGATGCTTTTTAAATCCTGAGATGTAACTGTGGGCGTTTTTAAACGTGCACTCTCCCAAGCGCGTTTTGGAGAAGACGGCTCCAAAGCAGGTTTGGGAGAAGTCATCTTCTCTGCCCCAGCCAGTGATTAAATTTAATCACTGGCTGGGGGCATTAGAGGGGGAAGGGGGGAGGGGGTTTGTCAGCGCTGCCTGGAGGAGGCAGTTTTCACTGACTTCCCCCCCTCCCCCTGCTTGCAAACCAGGAAACGCGGTGGTTCCCAGGGACGCAAGTGAGGGGGCAGGAATCCTCGGCCAGTTTGATGTGGGAAAGATCTGGTATCAAACCGGGCCAAACCTTTAAATAAGCACAAAGAAAGATGGCTGATTAAAGGATCAGCTGCCTTTTTTGTATCATTTAAAATCGCCCTGTGAGTCTGGTGATTCATGGGCCTTGAAATTCGCCCCCAACACACAGACACACACACAGACACACACACAGCAGAGGGCAAGAGTACTGCTTCAGAAAGGACTTCTGAAGCAGGGATTGGGGTCCCTCCAACATACATGCAGCAAGTCCCTTCTTTCTGAAACAGTATTCCTAACCTCTGCTGCATGTGTGTGTGTGTCTTTGCTAAAACTGCTTGTAAGTGAGGTTTAAGGTTGTCTGCCTGCTTTTAAACCTGGCAGAGGAGGTGATTATAACCTGCCTAACCTAACTGAAATTGCTTGATTAAGTAATGTAATGTCCATCTAACATTAACCCTTGGAACTCCTGGCTGCTGGGTTATGCCACCCACCGTTGTCCCTGGCTCCACCCACCATTGCCCGCCGGCCCACCGCCAGCCGGCCTTACTGCCCCTCCAACCTCAAAACCCACCAGCCGCCCCTGCTTCATTGCATGGCATACTTTATGGACAATCCTTTGTTCCAAAGTAGTGAAATCACTAGGAGTTGATTTTTAATATAAGGATCACTGGAGTAAATGGTTTGTGGACACAGTGAGAGGCAATTGCTGCCCTGAAAATTTTTGCAATCTATATAGACAAGACTGAGGAAAGTGGAAGATACAAAACAATTGAAGTGACTTGACCAAGGCCACGCAACCAATTTTTGGAAGACCCCCAAAAGAACCCATGTCTATGAACTTCCAGTCTGCTTCTCACTCCCTATTTCTGCTGCTATCATTTTAGTTTACTTTCCAGTAATTTTTGATGAACCAGAGAAAATTCAGTAATTAGGTTTATTTCATGAAAAAATAAAAATGAAAAACAAATAAAGTGGTTTGCTATTTTAAAATGCCATCTATTCAAGTGTCACAAAATTCTAACAATAAACCAGGCCCCATAAATCTGGTCTGAAGCACATTCTGTTGTCTCCATTGTACAGACACAAACACAGAGATGAGTTAAACACTAAAATCACTGGAATAGGCTCTAAGGGTGCAGCCAGATTAGCAGGGGCAGGCTCGATCCAATTGGCCCAAGCACAGTATGGGGACAGCGCAGGGAGCCAAACACATGAGCACAAGGGAGCAAGGCGGCTTGGCCCATTTCAGAACTGAGGCACCACCCACAGGAGCAGCCGCCTGACCTCCTGCAGCCCAGCGAAGAGCTGGCACCTGGCCGTGACATGGCCACACGTGATGGGCGCCACCACCCATTACTCTCAGCCCTGCAGCCTTGCTCCAAGTGTGGTTGGGCAAGAATGCCCTGCCATATGGGTTGCCCTGCTTTGGGAAGCCTTACCCTACTTGGGGGTAAGGCTGCTCTATGATGCATCCTTGGGAAAATCCTGAGGACGCGTCATGGAGCAGCTAGCTGCCTGACCTGCCACGGGGAGGGGCAAACATCTGGTGATACCTGGACACAGGAGCCACTGTATCTTGTGGCTCATTTGCCCAGGAAATGGTAAGGCTACCCAAAGAGTCGTAGCCACCCCAGCCTGTCTCATGTCGCTGCACCCTAAGAATCTTGTTGGAGGTCACACATCATGTCACAGAACTGGAAAAGTTTTCACCTTTTCATGTGATAGTATGACATATCACAAGAAAATACTTGAGCTTCTTGAAAATACCTGAAATGGCCAGATTCAGAACACTGGATTTATGCTAAATGAGGACTTGACTTTTCAATTGGTAAAGAAGTAATAAAACTGACACTATGGCAAATCTGCCTAGCAAAGTAGTATATTTATGAAAGGGTATTCATATGTATAAACAACAGATGGCTGATCCATGCTACCACTGTCTACCATATGGTAAATCCATGGTATAGTTCTCCTAATATTTTCATCCATGAATACCACAGGTAAGCAAGTTCTAATAATGCGGTAAAGCATTCAAAGAAATAAATAAAGCAATCTAACTCTGTGGTGAGAGTAGTTGTTGCTTTCCTACTTCTCCAAAGAACCAAGGGCAGCCACTGTTGGGGATAGGATCCTAGGCTCAATGGGCCATTGGTCTGTGTTCCAGTGTGGCACTTAGGATGTTCCTGTGCATGCTACTTGAAAGAATGATGTCTGAATAGAATTGCTAAGTCTTTTCTCTCTTGACTTCCATAAGTGAACATGAGAATTGGAGCATATGGTTATCCTACAAGTATCCAAAGGTGAGAAAATAATGGGGCCTATTCCTTATTTATATTTATTTATTTATTTATTTATATTTCACGAATTTATATCCCGCCCCCTCCTGCAATGCAGCTCGGGGCGGCTAACAACACAATAAAATATTAAAATCCACTTAAAATACAAATATAAAAACATCATCTAAACATATCACATAAAAGGGCTAGAAAATAAATAAATAAATGGGCGGGGGAATTAAAATCACCCCTCCCCACCCTCCCTCCCAAAGGCCTGGGCAAACAGCCAGGTCTTACAGTTCCGCCGAAATGTCAAAAGGCTTGGGGCCAGGCGAGCTTCCTCCAGAAGGGAGTTCCACAGCCGCGGCCC
>QEPC01006065.1:0-40913 GCA_003113815.1 Sphenodon punctatus | reverse complement strand
GCGGTGGCAAGGCAGGCGGAGCTCCAGAGCCCCCCGCAGCAGCAACAGGCAGGTAAGTGTTGACAAAGAGTGTTCCCCTGCGAGCCTCTGCGGCTCCGCCGCTGTCCCTGGGGCTTTGAGCTCCCGCTACTTCCGGGTGGGGGGGGAGGGGACAGGACAGCCCACGTGGCTGCCCTCTGCGTTCCCCCCCCTAGCCCCCAACCTTATTTATGGATGCTCTGTTCCCCGCAGGTGTCCGGCGGGGATAGGAAGCGGCGGCGGCGGCCCCAGCAGCGGGTCTCAGCGGCGGCGGCGGCAGCGGTGGCAAGGCAGGCGGAGCTCCAGAGCCCCCCGCAGCAGCAACAGGCAGGTAAGTGTTGACAAAGAGTGTTCCCCTGCGAGCCTTTAGCATATGCAAATTATGTATGTTCACTGGTGAACAGTATTGTGACACTGGGTGTTTTTACACACATTTTTTCTGGATGTTTATTGTTTGCTGTTACATCCTGAACTTTCTGTGTGTCTAAATCACTCATCCAGATCTTAAAACCTTTACCTTTCAGCATGGGGTTGTTTTCCATCCCTAGGTGGAAAGAAACATGAAAAAATATGGTAATTCATGGCTCTACAAGTTTGAGATTTTAGGACATTGCCATCAGCACCTCTGGGCATAACATACTCAAATTTCATCAAAATATTCCTTACCATTTGCCTTCTATAATAAAAAAACGCAAAAAAAGGCCTGGGGTGAAAAAATAACCCCAGCGTCAATGGAGTTTTCCTTTGGGGTTGAATTTCAACCCCAGCCAATGCATTTCAATTGGGGTGGATTTCCACCCCAGCTTAAAAGCAGTCAAATGAACACTTTTCAAGGCCAGTTCAGACTGCAAGATGACATGGAAGGCAAGGTCACTTTAGACTGTCAGCAGCAATGAAAATTAACCCCTTCACTGCAACAAACATCTCACAATGTTTTCACTACTGTCTAATAGAAAAAGTAGCCATGAAAGATTTTTCATTTGCTCACCCACTCCATCTGCAAAGCAACCTTTCTCACATAGCCTCCAGGGTTTCTGCCTCTTTGTTTGCTAGGCTTTGTTTGCTAGGCTTCTAGTTGTCAGTTTCTTTGTTATACAAGTTTCTAATCTCAAGTACCCTCCAAGGTATCAGGTTTCTTATATCGCCTAGTCTCCAAGGTTTCTGTCTCTTTGTAAGAGCCCCTATTAGGTGACATCAGACATCAGGGAACTGAAAGCTAACTTGTTATAAAAGTGCGGAGCAGGGTGCAGATAACCATCACTGCAAGACACAGATTCTTCTGGAGAAAAGCACCTTCCTGCAGGAAGGCATCCAGCCATCTAGACATATCACATTGCAACTCAGCAATGGATCAGCCTTCCATAGTAAGTATCTGATCTTGGGGGGCCCTGAAGCACAGGGGTGCGTGGAGGCACTGGGGGGCTGGCTGGAAGAAGTTGCACGGGGGGATAGAACTGAGGCAGTGGGGGGGGTGAGGATGGGTGGTTTTATCTAGCAGGTGAGGGTTTGATTTTAACCTTGCTGAGTGCACTGCCCCCAGTAATGAAGGCTGTTTTGTTTGTGTTTTCACAGTCTGGAATTTGCAAAGAAAAACTAGTAGTCTTGGTTGCTGTTTATTTATGTGTGGAGCTGGTATTTCTCATAAAACAGACTATAATGCCTGTGTGTGTGTGCTGGGCATAGATTGTGTGGCTATTGTAAAAAAAGTTACATTTTATTGCACACTTTAAATCCCCAGGCCAAAATCAGCTTGGGGTAGAAATCCCAGGGTGGAAACAAACATGATAAATATGGTAATTCGTGGCTCTACAAGTTTGAGATTTTAGGACATTGTCATCAGCACCTCTGGGCATAACATACTCAAATTTCATCCAGATATCTCTTACCGTTTGTCTTCTATAAAAAAGCACACACACAAACAATGCCTGGGGTACAAATCACCCCGTCAATTTCCTATTGGAGTGGAAATCCACCCCAATGCAGACTCTATAATGTCTGTGTGTGTGTGCTGGGCATAGATTGTGTGACTACTGTAAGAAAAATTAAATTTTATTGCACACTTTCAATCCATAGGCCAAAATCAGCTTGGTGTAGAAATAGACCCCATTGATATCTCGAGTGTAATTTTTTTCATGATGAAAGGTAAGGGTTAAACAACCGGATCTTTGAACTTCTGCGTATAACATCTCCCAGAACTTTTGTATGTAAAAAGTTCTCCTGGTAAACTGCTTTACTCCAGGCAGCTGTGATCACTTGGTTTCCATGGCAGACTGTCACATCTACAGCTGCAGTTACTTTTGGCTGCCTCAGGGAAGTTTTTGTGTGAAGAATGCATCCAGGAACTGCCTTGGGGCAGTGTGTGTGTGAAAAATTAATCCGGAACTTACTTGTGGACTTGTGAACCCAGAAGATTGAAAATCCGGAACTTTAACATGTGTGTAAAAATGCCCACTGTTTCTGCTTCTGAACATACTAACAATTCAGGCAGAAAAGACTAAGCAAGGAAAGCAGGTCATAAAAGCCAGTACAATCAGTGGAGCATACTCTGTTCCTTTGAAGATGTAAGATTTCCCAATGCTTCACTCAGAATTTCATCTGACCCTGTCTCTGCAACTCAACTATGATATTTTCATTGTGTCTTTCATCCAGAGGAACATTTTGTTTTCCAATCACAGCATCCTTTGGGGGCTTATTGCTCATATGTGCAATTTTCCATTTTGGGAAAAAGTCAAATACTGTACTTCTGCTACCTCTGCTCCTTCAGTTTTCACAACAGTTGCCCACTTAGCTAGGAAGCAGGAAAAAAAACCCATATCTGCTTAAACAGGACTTAGAAATGGGGACCAGGGGCTTATGAGAAATTATTGCCCAATGGCAAAACTCCCATTGATTTTAATTGTGGAGGATTGTCCTGTCTGTACTAAGGTTAACAGTTTGATCAAAGCAAGAAAGAAAAACTAGAATTAAATCTGAAAGCAATAAAAAGGGAAATTGGTCCAGATTAACATCTGTCACTAGTGATTTGGGGTACCTCCATTTTTGGATGATTATTTATATTTATATTTATTTATATAAAAAATTATATCCCGCCTCTCCTGCCACACAGCTGAGAGCAGCTTTCATCACCATAAAACACATAAAAACAATAGAAAACAGACAAAAAGCAATATATCAATAAATATCATCCACAATAATATAAAACAAATAAAACCACCATTCCCAAGGTGTCCAACCCCAACCACCCACACTAACCTAGTCCCCCCACTCTTACCTGACTTCCCCACCAAAAGCCTGGCAGTACAGCCACGTCTTATAATGCCTTCTAAAAGAGAAGAGGGTCGGGGCCATGCACGCCTCCACAGGGAGGTCATTCCATAGCCGCGCCACGGCCACCATGAACACCCTCTCCTCTGGCCCCCTGATATACACGTGGGACCTCGAGCAGGGTGCTCCTGGCAGACTGCAGGGGCCGTTCCAGGACATGGGGAATGAGGCACTCCCACAGATATGTGGGGCCCAGGCCATATAGGGCTTTATAGGCAAGCACCAACACCTTGAATCAGGCTCGAAAGACTATAGGCAGCCAGTGAAGAGAACAGAGCACAGGTGTAGTGTGCTTCCGGTGTCCCATTCCCGTAAGAAGACGGGCCGCTGCATTTTGTACCAGCTGCAGTCTCCAAGCTGTCACCATGGGTAGCCACATGTAGAGGTCATTACAATAGTCCAGTCTTGAGGTGATGAAAGCATGGATGAGACTGGCCAGGTCCGAGCCCAAGACATATGGCCGAAGCCGCCACACGAGGAATAACTGACGATGTAATGCCTAAGAAGGGGCCTGATTTTCCAAGCATATCCTAAAGCCCACGTGTTATGAAGTGAGGGATGTTCTACATTTGGTAGGAAAGGGATGAGACATTCTGTACATCTGATCATGTTGTTCTGAGATGCCATCTTTATGACCAAATTCATTTGGAATTTCTTAAACCTTTCTTGGACAAATTCGTGGGGCATTCGGATGAGGCCTATTTGAGTATATTTTTTGCAGATTTCCATTTCAATATTACCCAGTCTGTTGTTAAATTTTTGGCTTTGGCATTTACAAGATGTCAACAGTTTTTAGATTTTAAGTTACCCATTTCTTCCCCTTAGATGTTATGTTGGTGTTAAACGCAGGGTGAGGCATACATCAGTTGCTTCCTGTAAGAGGGCTATTACAGCACACTATTAGAGTGCTGTCTTTCGGGGTAAGGGAATTGGGCTTTAATTTAGTACTTTTATAGGATGTATATTGATATGTTCTGTGTTTATTGTTTGTGTGTATTGTCTCAGCTATGACCTTGGTCTGCTGTATTAATAAATTACTACTACTACTACATCTGGTAAAGCATAAAATCACTATGGTTTTCCAACAAATGTTAAGATTTCATCATAGGACTGTTCATGAAGTGTGTCATGCAAGAAGGAGCTCCTCAGCTCAAGGGAAGATTGCAAAGTTGTGATGAGGGGGAGAGAATTATTATAATATGATATCAGTCTTTATTTATTATTATTATTATTATTATTATTATTATTATTATTATTATTATATAACAATAATAATAATAATAATAATAATAATTAATAAATAAATAAAGCATTTATATAATGCCAGCAATGTACCTGACACTTTACAATTGTAAGAAAGAGACATGGTCCCTGCCCTAGCAGGCGCACAATCTAAGAGACATGGGGGGGGGGACACAAAGGAGGGAAACAGAGGAACAGACAAGGATACATACTAGGGGTGTGCACCTGACCTCCATGTCATTTTTTGTTTTCATTATTCAAAAATGTCATTTTCGTTATCGTTATTAACGACAATGTTGTTTTCATTGTCATTTTCATTATTTTTTTTGTTATCATTTTTGTTATCATTTTTGATATCCTTTTCATTATCAGCATCTATATTCATTATCATTATTGATATTGTTATTAATATCGGTACTATTTCAAACAAAGATTTTATGTTTGGTATCGGTATCATTATTGTTTCCTGTGAACAACTTATATTTATCTAAATTTAAGGGAGGAAGGGGAAAGGAAAGCTATCTATTGGTATAAAAGTCCAATGTAATAATAATAAATAATAATAAAATAAATATTATCTAATCAATTATCTTTATATCTAATCTAATCTAATCTAATCTATATGTCTATAATATATATCTAATCTATGCTACCTATCTCTATATAATGTACAGGGGGGGAGAAGGGCAGGGAAAGGGAAAAGATAAAATGTAGGGTATGAGGAAGGAAAGGTATTGGTGGGAACAACTAATAAATAAATAAATAAATAATACAATGAGGGCTAGGGAGGATTTTTTATGTGCAAGCACCACTGTTCTCTAAACGCAACTTGACAAGCAGAGTTCTCACACAGCGGAGAGAAAAAAACCTGGCTCTCCCATTATAAAGGATTGCAGTGCCCTCCCCCAGAGCCCTCCTGATTGGTTGTGGGAGGCAGCAGGCATTGAACATTAGTCCCATGAGACTGTTGGGGCCTGTTTGTGCTGCTCATTGGCCAGGGATACATCCATCAGATACTGCTGAGCTGCTCGCCCCTCCCAACACAGACACAGTTCAAGAGTTCAACCCTGTTAAGACTCCAAGAAGTTTGCTCCTTCCTCCCCTCTCTATATTTCATTTATTTATTTTATAAATTTCTACCCCGCCCCTCCTGCCATGCAGCTCGGGGCGGCTTACAATCTTAAAACATACAATAAAATTTCTAAAACATATTTCCCCTCCAAACCCCAACTGCCACAGCACTTATAATAATGACAATGATAACGACATTGTCATTTTTATTTCTTGTTATTGTTTTTGGTATTGTTTTTGATATCATTTTTTATATCGACATTGATATCGTTATCGTTACCATTATCTGTATTCTTGGTTGTAGTTTTTGGTATTCTTGGTTGTCGTTTTCATTATTGTTGTCGTTATTCTCGGTTGTTGTTTTCATTATTGCAATAACAAAATCTAAAATGACATTTTTCGTTATCCTTATTGTAATAATAACAAAAACAAAAACAACATGCACACCCCTAATACATACATGAACTCATGAGATCTCAAGTGCACGTGCTTGGCTTAGTTACAAAGGTGCTGAGAGATAGTAGGGGGCAAGGCCATGAAGAGCCTTCTAGGTAAAAATCAGGAGTTTGTACAGAATGCATTCAGGAAGAGGTAACCAGTGGAGAGGGGAAAGGAGGGACTTACGTGGCCAAAGTGGTGGACAAGGTGGATGATCTTGGCAGCAGAGTTATGATCAGAAATGAGAGGCTAGTGAAAGGCCAGTGAGAAGGAGGTTGCAGTAGTCGAGGTGAGAGATGACCAGGGCATGGACAAGGGTTTTAGCAGAGGAAACCATGAGGAAAAGACAGATCTTAGCAATGTTGTGCAGAGAGAAATGACAGAATTTGGCAACAGAATTGATCTGAGGTTTAAAGGAGAGGGAAGAGTCAAAGATGAATCCTAGACTATGTGCCTGAAGGATGGGCTGGATGTTGACCCCATCACCAAAGACAGAGAAGGAAGAGATTGGGGAAGGATTAGGGGGGAAGATGAGGAAGATCGGGTTTAGCCATATTACATTTGAGCTGATGATGAGACATCCAGGCAGAAATGTCAGAGAGGCAGTTAATGAGGTGAGATTGGATAGAGGGAGAGGGAGAGAGAGAGTGCATGGAGAGACAGAGTTGGGTATCATCAGCATACAGATGGTACTGGAAGCCATGAGATTCAATGAGTTTGCCTATGGACAGAGTGTATGAGAGAAGAGAAGAGGGCCAAGGAACAGAGCCTTGGGGGAACTCCAACTGAGAGGGGAACAGAAATAGAGGAGCACCAGCCAGAGACACATTGAAGGATCGGTCAAAGATGTAGGAAGAGAATCAGTTGAGGACTGAGCCACGGAAACCAAGGGAGTGGAGGGAGTCAAGTAAGAGAGAGCGTCCTCAGAACAAACTCATCAAAATTGTATTGGGGATGCCAAAATGTACAGAAGCTTGCTTGATAAGTATCTTACCTGTGGAATTGAAAACCCAAGTAAAGCCTTTCTATTGTTGACTATGTATATTGGCTGTGGCAGATGATTGCCTTCCAAAATAATGTTGGCTAGAAATAATAAATTCAGATTCTAGATGTGTGTGGAAAGAGAATTTGGAAGTTATAGTCAATAAAACTGGCTTCTCCTTGGACTTTCTGTAGACCTTATAGCAATCCAGGAAAATAAAAAGTAATGGAGACTCAATTGAGGGACACGTATATTAAAAAAAATCTAGCTGCAATTGCAGCAGTTAAAACCTCTCCTTGGTTTAGTAAATATAAGATGCAGCACCAGCTGGAACAATATTTGAAGATATTAAGTAACTTCACTATTCGGAGAGCTTTTAATTTTGCTGCGATTCCAGTTGATGCCATCAAGAATAATGGAAGGTAGATTTAACAACGTTCCTTATGAGCTATGTTATTGTTAGTGTTCTACCCAACAAATTGATGATCTTACTCATTATCTATTTAACTTTCCCCTTACAGATAGTGCAAGATCAAAATACCTTAAGCATTCTTTAGAAATTAAATACCGTTGGGATTAGAGGTGTGCACCAGGGGACCATGTTGTTTTTTGTTTTCATTTTTCATTTTTGTTATTTAAATCTGTCATTTTCTTTTTCATAAATATCAAATTGTCGTTTTTGTTTTTGCTTTCATTTTTGTTTTCCATTAGTTTCAATGGAAAACACATTTTTGGCTATAACATTTTTGTTTTTCACCATATTTGGCCAACACTTGGAGTAATTATACCTAAAATTAAAGGCATTATGTTTACTAAATTCCAACAAGATTAGATTAAAGAATACAATTATAGAATCAGTTGAATTAATTTATTTTGCAAAAATCTTCATATACATTCTTAGCTGTAACTTCTTTGCCTCACATTTAATGTAGATGAAATTTGGGAATTTTATACCATTTCCAATATTGACTATCTCTGCCAACTTTCAGAAGAATTGGATAAAGGGTCCTGGTGGTATAAGCAATTAACTTATAAAGCGGGTGCTTCTAGAGAGTGGCTTGAAAGGAGGGTGAGACTGGGAAGAGCTGGAGTCTCCCCACCCCCACTGGGACTAACATCTCCAGCCCTGTGAGTGATATCTCCCCCCACCTTGCTTGGAACTGTGGGAGGGTGGGGCTACACACCTGCAGCTGGCAGCAAGAGTTGGGAGGAGACGCTGGGGGATTTAAAAGGCCACAGGACCCCAGCGCCACTGCAGGTGCATGCCGTAGGCTGTGTCCTAAAGTCTTCAAGCCAAAGGTGTGGCCGTTGTGGGGCTTTCACGATGTGAGGGGGTTAGGGGTTAGTTGTAATGCAATTGGAGTTGTGGGCACTGTATCCAGTAGATTTGTGTAGAAGTGGGAGGTTTTTAGTGGGGTAGGAGGGTGTTGGGAGTAGGGATTGCGTTGAAAGGGAAGTCCCGACATATTTATTTATTTATTTATTTAAAATTTATATCCCGCCCCTCCTGCCCACAGGGCAGCCCGGGGCGGTGAACAACATTCATTAAAACATTAAAACATTATAAAAAAATTTAAAACAATTTACAATTACAATTTAAAAATACCCCAATATGTGGGGAAAGCCCCCATTCCCGCTCCCACCCCACCCCTTCCCCTCGCCAAAAGCCTGACGGAACAGCCAGGTGAGGTGTTACATATTCACTGAAACAGCAGGAGAGTAGGAGCCAGCCGAGCCTCCTCTGGGAGAGAATTCCACAGCACAGGGGCGACCACCGAAAAAGATCTAACATTGATGGCCACCCGCCTCGCCGGAGAACCTCCAAAAAGGCTCCCACGGACGATCTCAATGGTCGCACCCGCACATGGGGAGTGAGGCAATCCCGCAGATAAGCAGGGCCTAGGCCGTGAAGGGCTTTAAAGGTTAAAACCAGCACCTTGAACCTGGCCCGGTGCTTTATAGGCAGCCAGCGCAGAGCCGAGAGCACTGGTGTCATGTACTCCCTGCGACCCGCCTCCGTCAGGAGACAGGCTGTGGCATTCTGCACCAGCTGCAGCCTCCGGACTAGCTTCTCGGGCAGCCTCAAGTAGAGCCTGTTGCAGTAATCCAGCCTCGAGGTGATGAAGGCATGGATGACAGTGGCAAGGTCGGAGTCTGAGAGATACGTCCGAAGCCGCTGGACAAGATGTAACTGCCGAAACGCACTCCCCGCCACGGCCAGAACTTGAGATTCCAAGCTGAGCCACGAATCGAGGAGCACACCCAGAACTCGGCACTTGAGACACCATGCGGGGGGGCGAACTCCCCCAACAAGAGGAGATTCAACCACCCCCAGGTCCCCCAAGCCCTCGCCCACCAACATCACCTCCATCTTGTCAGGATTCAATTGCAGATGACTCAACCTCATCCAAGCCCCCACAGCTGACAGGCACTGGGAAAATAAGGAGACTGCATGGCCTGGGTCAATGGAAAAGGAGAGATAGAGCTGAGTGTCATCAGCATACTGATGACACTGAATGTCCTGAAACTCTCTCATGATCTCTCCTAACGGCTGCATATAAATGTTAAACAAAAGGAGGGACAGAATGACACCCTGCGGGACTCCACATGTGAGGTCCCGGGGGGAAGATGTACACTCCCCCAAGACCACCCGGTGAGTTCTCCCGACCAGGAATGAATGAAACCAGTCAAAGACCGTCCCGCCAATTCTGACACGGTCCCACAGGTGAGTCACCAACACCTCGTTATCGACTGTGTCGAATGCAGCCAAAAGGTCTAGCAGGACCAGTAAGGTCTGACAACCCTGGTCCAACACCAGATGGAGATCATCAACCAAGGCCACCAAGGCCATCTCCGTACCATACCCAGGCCGAAACCCAGACTGGGAGGGATCAAGGAAACCGGTGCGGTCCAGGTGTTCCTGGAGCTGCCGTGCCACAGCCCGTTCCATAGCCCAGATGGGGTGTGGGGCATATGGAGGAAGAGGTGTTGCCCGGTGTGAGGGGACAATGGGTGGATAGGAGGGAGGGGGTATTGAGGGTGAAGGGTGAAGGGACTGGGTTGGGGGGAGGGGTTGTTCCCCTTGGTGTGAGGGAGTGGGGCAGCCCTTTGGGGATGGGGGTTACCATTCTGTGGTAGAGGAGGATAGGGTGTGTGTGGGATGGGGGCGAGGGGACTGATTTGGGGTGGAGGGGCAGCTACCCTCAGTGTGAGGGAGGGGCGCAGGCCCTGGGGGAGGGGGAACTGCCCTCTGATGCAAAAGAAGGGTAGGGAGTTTAGTAGTGGGTGAGGATCTCCCTTGGGAGGCTGGCGGGATGGCCCCCGGGGAGGGTTGGGGGCAGACCAGGGGGAGGTCCGCAGCTTTAGGGGTCATCTTCAGTCGGGGAAATTATGGTGCCTCTGGGAGGCAAATTAGAGCTGTGAGGTAGGACAGATGTTCTATTCCTGTCCTGCTCACTAGCCCCCAGACAGGTAGTGAGGTTATCAGGGATAAGAGGGCCCCCGGCCTTGGGTTACTGCTGCTGAATGCGAGGTTGGTGGCCAATAAGTCAACTGCTGTTCAGGAGATGATCCTGGACCAGGTGACCAACCTCACATGTATCACGGAGACCTGGCTGGACAATGAGTCAGGGCCTATATTGGCTGACCTTGTCCTGGGTGGGTACTCTGTGCAGCATCAGCCTTGTCTGGGGGGGAGGTAGCCATTGTTTTTAAGGATAAGTTGTCTGTGAGGAGATTTCCTCTCCAAACCATCGTGAGGATAGAGGGCCCGCATTTGGTGTTGGATTTGCCTGGAAACAGTTTAGGGATACTGCTGATATATTGGGCACCCTCCTGTATGGCAGCTTCCCTATCCTCACTGACTTAGCTGGTGTCGGGGGTGGTCTTGCAGTCTCCCAGGGTGATAGTCCTGGGGGTCTTCAACATTCATGCTGACACCAGTCTTGGAGGGGCAGAACGTGAGTTCATGGCCACCATGACAACCATGGGCCTCTCTCAGAGGATGGTGGGTCTCACACACATTGAAGGACATATCCTAGACATGATGCTTTGCACAGGTCTTGAGGCAGGAGATCTGTTAGTGGGGGAGGTGTCAGCAGAACCCTTGTCATGACCGGATCATTATCTCCTCCAGGTAGGTATCCTGGCATATGTCAGCCCCCGGGAGGGTGCAAAACCAATTAGGATGGTTCGCCCCCGACGGCTTATGGAACCTAGAAAGTTCCAGACTTCTCTAGGGGATGTATCCTCTAATCTCGATGGCTGCTCAGTCGATGACCTCGTGACCATGTGGAATTCCGTGTTGGTGTAGGCCATTGACCAGGTGGCTCCCAGGCATCCACTCCTGAACCGCCGACAACGCAGGTCCCCGTGGTACACAGAGGAGCTGTGGCGGATGAAGCGAGAAGGGTGGCGGGAAGGGCGGTGGTTAAAGCGACAGTGGTGTCACTCGCGTGTTGAAGTTGACCGATTGCAGCATAGAGTCTGGTTATGCCATAGCGGTGCGGGCAGCAAAGAAAGTTTTCTTTGCTGCCCTCATTGTGTCTGCTAAGTCATGCCCGGCAAAGCTTTTCTGGGTGGTGAGGGGTCTGGGCAGTCCGGCCTCCCGCCGCCTGGATTTAGAGTCATCGAATGCCCTCTGTGATTTGTTTGTGGACTTTTTTGCAGATAAAATTGCTCAGATCCACCATAGTTTTGACACAACACTTTTAGCAGTGGGTGAACCAGAGGTAGTAGAAGCCCTGCCTTGGCCTGCTTTGTGGGATGAGTTTCAGAATGTGTCGCTCTCAGATGCAGGGGATGGTCTGGGGTCTGTCCGAGCCACTTAATGTGAATTAGACCCATGCCTGTCCTTGCTGATCAAGGCCAGCCGAGAGACACTAGGGCCATTGCTGGCAGGGATTGTCAATGCCTTCCTTGGAGAGGGCAGGGTGCCGGACTGCCTTAAGGAGGCGCTGGTGTGGCCCCTGCTCAAGTAACCATCATTGGACATTGGCATCCTGGTCAGCTATTGGCCAGTCTCTAACCTTCCATTTTTAGGGAAGGTTATTGAGCGGGTGGTGGCTCAACAGTTGCAGGAGCATCTGGACCGAATGAACTTTCTCAATCCCTCACAGTCAGATTTTCACCCGGAATATGGCATGGAGACTGCACTTCTGGCCTTGGTTGACAACCTCTCCCATGAGTTGGGCTGGGGTCATTTGACCCTGTTGATCCTATTAGATCTCTCAGCTGCATTTGATACCGTTGACCATGAGTTGTGTTGACCATGAGTTCCTGTGGGACTGGGTAGGGATTGGCGGGGCCGTTCTTGAGTGGTTCCGCTCCTTCCTGGCTGGGAGAGTCCAGTGTGTGGTCCTGGATGATTTTTCATCTTCTCCCCGGGGCCTCACATGTGGTGTTCCTCAGGGTTCCATCTTGTCCCCTCTCTTGTTTAATGTGTACATGCAGCTGGGGGAGGTTGTTAGGGAGTTTGGCATACGGTGTCATCAGTATGCTGATGACACCCACATTTATCACTCATTTTCATCCGACTCAGGCCAGGCAGCCTTGGTGCTTACCTCGTGCCTGGAAGCTGTGGGGGATTGGATGAGGGCGAACTGTCTGAAGTTAAATCCCAACAAGATGGAGGTGATGGTCATGGGGAAGGCCGGGGGAGTGGTGGTTTCCATCATTGATGGTATCTGTCCTGCCATGGTACCTCAGGTTCAGAGTCTGGGGGTGCTCCTGGACCCGTAGCTCTGCCTGGATGCCCAGGTGGCGGCTGTGGTGAAAGCGGAATTTCACCAATTATATCTGGTGCGTTGGCTTCAGCCATATGTCTTGGACTCCGACCTAGCCATGATCGTCCATGCTTTTATTACTTACATGAGATACTTTTTTTATTACATGAGATTGGACTACTGGAATGCACTCTACAAGGGGCTAACCTTGGTGCTGGTTTGGAGGCTGCAGTAGGACTGACGCAGCAGGAGCTTTTACCGCATCGCAATTCTGTTCCTAAACCTCGGCATCTAACGTTGCTCCCCGCAGAATTCCGCCCGGTACCTCTGCGATTTTGCATTTGCCGCTACAAGAATCGCAGATGTGGCATTTATGTGTTTCACTGTTTTTCCGATTGGCACCGTTATTGCATACAATCAGAGATCTTTTTACGCCATCCTTCAATTTAATATATGAGAGAGACAGTCATGAGAGCTTATTGCGGTTCCACAAACCAGCGCTGCTGTGCTGCTGCGCATGTGTGTGCTGTCTGTTGTGTGCTGTGCTGCTGACTGCTGGTGTTGTGTCTCTCTGTGCTGCAATCACTGCCCATTCTTCTCAATACATGCATGCATGCACATGTTCTGTGTGGGGGTTCAATGAACAGTGTTTTTATGTAATGGCAAATTGATCTTTTTGGGGAACGTAAATTGATCTCCAAACTAAAGTTTTTTGAGCAAAACTCCTGGTGGGAGTTTAAAGTGACCTGTGTATTGGCTGACCGAGTCATTTTTACATGATAGGACCAGCTCAGAAAGTTGAAGGACTGAAGTTGATCCATGCAGAAGAGTTTCTTACAATCCTAATTCCGCACTTCCTGAGTCTAGAAGAAGTGAACTGATCAGCAGAGCTCTGTTGGCAAAGTTTCAGCTTGCTATACAATTTGTAGCTGTCATGCCACGGTTTCTAATCCCCACTGTTTGGTGTAACTTTAAAAAAAATTCTTACTCTTACATTAGTGTTATTGTTTGTTTTGATAATCATAAAATTATTGCTGTGTATGGCATACTTTGTATTCCAAAAAAAATATGCTTATTTATTACATTAACCGAAGAAGACTGAGTAGTGTAGCCGAGCCAGGTGGCGTGATGAGTCATCATGAGTGCTATGATGCAGCTGCACCCCTTGCGCCGCCAGCGTTACGCTCACTCTCAGTCGCCGATGCCGTCACTGACTGTCCTGCCCCCACCTGTCCTTACGTGCCCAGCCTACCTTCCCTCCCCCTGACACCGACCAGAGTTCTGTGTGACGTGCTGGTGGGCGGCAACCAGCAACAGACAAGGAGAGCGTGGTCCACTCCTGGCCAGCCGAGTCATGGCTGGGGGTGGGGGGACGCTTTCTTTTTTCACTCATTGACTGACCCACCCACAATCACAACACACCTGTTAATTGTTTTAATAAATGAACATGAATACATGACATTCATCTGCATATCACAGAACCTCCGGCCGCCACGCCTAACTCTTTGTTATGTTAACAGTTAATACTAAACAGCTAACTGCAGAAAGTAGGGTTGGGAGTCTTGGGACTGGAGGGATGGGAGTGAACGTTACATGAACTCTACCATCCTCTAAGCCCTCCCACCCTCTAAGTCCTCCCACTCCCATACCCTTCCCCCCTCCCCGCCCAAGAGTGTTTAATATGGATTGTGTAGTTAACAAAGGACAGTGAAAGAATCCCCTAAGAGAGACTGCTTTTTTGAGACAGGTCCCACTCTCTGCCCAATATACTTACAATCAAAGATGGACAAGGATGAGGGGAACCCACAGGAAAAGACAGATATACATGTATTCCCATTTTACATATGGTGAAGGGTAACTGAGACTGTGAGGTTTTGACTTCTCCAAAATATCTACACATTTGAGCTTTAAAAAAGTCCTTCTCGTGTGACTCAGCGAGTCAGCGTCTCTGCTTTGTGGTGGATGTACAGAAGAATCTACCCTTTTTCTGCTCAAGTCCCCCTTCCATTCATCTGGCATATAAAGTAAGTATGTAGGCATACACACACACACACATGCACTCCCCCATTCTAAAGCCAAAATGGGTACTCCTCTTGGGATACAAAATGAGTAGTGCACAGGGGCTAATACACAAATGGTAGGTTGACTAATGCATATTTGATGGTATCCCCATTTATTTATTCAAATGCATAGCTTCCCTCTGCAGCCCTCCATGCCACACATCCACCCTGATCCCTCTGCACCCATCCAGGCCATACACCCAGGCCAGGCATCCACCGACTGCCATGAATGACCCCTCCATGACTCCCTGACATGTGATATAAATGTGTGTGTGTGGCCTGGGTATGTCTGTCTGTGTATATGTGCATATGAGGCATACATACACATACATATCTTTATTCCTCTACATATATATATATATATGATGTATGTGCATGTTTATATAGCTGCAGGTATAGATGTGTATATATACAAATATGTGTACATATATGCATGTATAGATGTGTATATACACAAATATATGTATATTTACACATATATAAATATAGATAGATAGATAGATATGTGTGTGTGTATGTGCATACACAAATTTGTATTGATGGATGTATTGGTACTCGCAGGAGTGCTATAAACAGCAGCGGTCTGTTGGCATAGTTGTTAAGGTTCTTGCTTGGCATGCAATTTGTACCTGTCATGCTGTGGGTTCAAATCCTGGCTGTTCTGTTTAACTTTAATTTTTTTCCGCTTGTACATTAGTGTTATTGTGCTTTTATTCATACAATTATTGCTGTGTTGCTCATTGCATACTTTCCATGCTAAAAAATATGCTTTGCTAATACAGTAACCAATATCCAAGATTCACATTGCCGGGGACAAAGCACGCAGCATCGCTGCTAGGCAACGAGCTACAACGCCAGCCGGGGAGGGAGATTTAAACTGGGTGGGCAGGGCACACAGCACAGCACACCACAGGGACATGGTGTGATAGAGCCAGGTGGGAGGGAGAGGCGAGCGGATGGCGAGAGAGGAATGGAGGAGGAGGAGGAGGAGGTGGCAGCGGCAGGCTCAGCACTGTCAGCACTGACAGCCTCGAGTCTGACCCCCGCCTAGGCAGGGCAGCATGGATGCGCTTAGCAGCACCGGTCCCATAGCCTTCACATACAGTGACACCGTTTCTGACTCCGGCCTGCGCCTGGGTGTGTGCGGGCACTGCAGCAGCTGCATTCTTGCTGTCTGTCTGTCATCACCTCTCCTCCCACCCCTCTGTGTTGGCTGCCGGTTGGGTTGGGTATCCTCCTCCTCTACTCATGTCCCTGGTCTGTGTGTTGATTGTTGAATGCCCTCCTGTGTGCTCTGCTGGTTTCAGCCAGGCTAGCACCTGCGCTTTCCACATCCCACGCCTCGAGTCGCTTGTTCTCAATTCATTACAATGTTGCGGCCACCGGCTGGTGGGCTTATCTACTGTCCTTGGAGCTCCTCCATCCCCTCCTGTCCCACCAGGGCTTGCAGAGCGGAGCCTCAGCCCCCCATTCATTGCAGTAGTATCAGCCAGGTGCATTCTGCTGCTGGAGACCATGGCTGGATGCTACTCTTCCCCAGGGCTCTCAGGCATAGCAACCCATAGCTGGAGCTTCCACCAGACAATGGCCCTGTGTGATCTTTGGCATTCCCTGGCCATTCAATTGCTTGCCAATGCCAACACAGGACAGCCGCACAGGTGCCTATGCGAGTCTGAGTTCCGGGCTCCACCACTTTGGGTATAAGTTGAGCGCCCGCAACTGTCAGCTGCATGTGGAGACACTGGGCCTCCGTCCCTTTCCCGATGGTTGCGTCCCGGAGATGATGTGCTCGCATGTGGTGTGGTCCGCAGCAGAGACCGTGTCTGCTCTGTATGTGTGCAGCATGTCCTCCTTCACAGCCTGTCTGGTGGAGGGGGGCTTTTCCCTGGCCGTGTCCTTCTTTGGTTGTGTCCATGGGGCCTGTGTGTACCAGCAGTCATGTGGTGTGGCCTATCACCTGGGTCTATCACCCGGAGCTGGGTCACCTTCCGTGGCCCCCAGCTGCCGACTATGTCTTACTGGAGCCCACCACAGTGGAGCTGATGGTGCTGGCTGGTGTGTGCTCTCGATCCGATGTGCAGGTGGGGCTGGCAATGCCGGATCCCTTTGAGGCATACTACCTGGTCGCACACTTCATGTCTGAGCGGGGATACCATCGGGGCATGCTGCAGTGTCCCCACTATGTGCACCTGGTGGGCCACTCAGTCCCTGACCCGTTCTTGGCCCCTTGAAGCTGGCTGCGCCTGTGAGGCCCCCTGTGCCTTCCATGCCCTCGGTGCGGCTGGCCCCGCTGTGTGCTCTCGCCTCTGCCCTGTCGCCGTGGGTCACTGCCCGCCTCCTCCATGATGTCCACTCCACCATGGCTTCCTCCAGTGCTTCCCTACTACAGCTGTGATTCCTCCTGTGCCCGTGCCAGTGCCACCCCCCACCAACCACCCGTGGGTGACTCTGTGACCATGGGTCCTTATCATGTTCCCCTCCCCCCCCGGATGAGACTGAGAGTTATTTGATTTCAAACTGATTTGATTACTGCATTACGCTCCAGTGCAGTGCAGCAGTGCAGTAGGCTGGTTGAACTTGGGAGGGAGGAAGGAGTCAAGGACTCGGGAGGGAAGTGCATGGAGGGAGATCAATGTAACACAATGAAAGGGTGATTATATATTAATTTTTGTTTTTCATAATGTATGTTGTTACTGTCTGTATCCCAGTGTAACCACACAAATCCAGCTTCTTATCAAAACCATGCTGCCATTCAAGAACCATTCAATAAATAATAATTAGTATTTATTTGTTTCCGTCTGTTTTCAAACTTGCCATCCAGATCTGCTCTGCATGCCACTAGACAACCGTCCCCTCCCCCCCATCCAAGACTGTTTTACAAACAACTTGAAGTTGAATTTGTTGCCACTCCAGTCATCCAGTGATGCAGCACCAGTTATTAGGAGGGAGGGAAGTTGAGTGAACTGAAGTTGAATGCTATTGTTGTGAAGTCTCTGAGTGCCCTGCCCCCACCTCAAAGAGTTAGGAGGAAACTGTTTGTTCACTACTAGTAGCCGGGCAGCTAGCCAACCGTCCCCTCCCCCACGCTCCAGGCAAGCCTGAGCTGAGTGAATGACTCACACAGACACATAAGACTCAGCCTAAAAAGACTGGCCCAGGGGAGTAGCCCAGCTGCAGTGTATGTTATCTTAACAACACATCTCTGACTTTGAGTGTGTGGGGGGAAGGTATGTTTCAGAATGAGGAAAGACTCTCAGTCATTCCTGTGAGTGGAATGGCTATCAAAGTCCTCGCCACCCACCTAAGGGGCCAGTCCTCCAGAGACCACTTCCTAAATCCATCTCAAAGCTCAACACAACATGTCTTTTTTTTTTTTAGTTTTAGCTTGCTGTAATGGAATGTCAATGTTACACTCATTGCTTAGTTTCTTGTCTTCCTGCCCCTAGTTTAGCTGGAATCCAAAAACCAGTCCTTTCTCAGCCCCCCAAAGTGAGTAAGGATTGAGAACTGCTACTGCTCTTCTAAGGTGATCTAATGTGTCATTAAAAGTGTCGCAATAAAATGCCTCAACAACTGGCCTCAGTTTCGCCAAGTTACTTTTTGTTACCAAAACTTCTTGGCAAGGGACAGCTATAAGCATTGCATCCTTGTCTCTTCCTCTGTTTTGGGAAAAGACTTATATGTCCAACAAAGACGTTTGATACCTTGTGTAGGTGACATCGTGCTATGTTATTGTTTGGCTGCATAAGTGGGTGCTGCTTATAAGTATGGTTCTGGGGAGTCAGACAGAGTCACTCAGAGCGGCTGTGTGGCAGGGGAGGGGATCCAGCTTCTTCTTTCTTAACCATGCTGCCATTCAGGAACCATTAAATAATTACAATAATTTTTTATTTTTTTAAGTCTGTTTGCAAACTTGCCATCCAGGGGGGCATATTGTAAAAGCTCCAAGTGCCCTGCCCCCACCTCAAAGAATTAGGAAACTGTTCACTAGTTAATAGCTGCCTGGTACATAGCTAGCCAGCCGTCCCCTTCCCCACCCTCCGGGCAAGCCTGAGCTGAGTGAATGACTCAGTCACCGACACATAAGTCAACCAAAAAAGGCTGGCCCGGGGAGGGGGGGGGGAGTAGCCCAGCTGCAGAAGCCATGCCTCACCTGCAGCAATACTCACCAATCCTGGCTGATGGGTTACTGGTTAAGTTGCCCTCCCTTGGCAACTGCAACCTGTCTGTAATTACGTTCAAATCCCATTGTTGCATTTTTTCCTTTCTTTTTTTTTAAACTGTAAAAGCAGTCACAAGATGTCTTTCTATGGCTATTAGACAATTACAGTCGGAAAGTTAAGATGTTTCATTGCACAAAATACTGATAATAGTCGTGCTTTGGCTGATGTGTGCGTCTGCGGCGCCGCCCGAGAATTGCCATGCTCATAGTCCCAGCAGAGAATATGCAGCTTCTTCTTTCTAAACCATGCTGCCATTCAAGAACTAGGTGCAATTTCACACCACCTAGTTCCTAAAGCCTGACTGTGGTGCAGGGTGAACCTTAGAAACCAACAATTGGCCCTGAAATTAGAAGCATAAAATCTGCCCCCATTGCACACATCCCTGCACAAAGTTAGAAATTACAATTGACTCCCCGTCCTTTTTTCCACCCCCACCCCAGCCGGGAGAGTGATTTGATTTCAGACTTGCACTCCAGTGCAGTACGTTGGTGTAACTTGGGCCCCACTGCAAACTTTGACTTTATCGGGTTACCCCCACCTCCAAGTATAGGTCCAAGTATGGAAAGTAGTACAATTGTCTCCCCGTCACCTCCCCCCCCAGCCGAGAGACTAATTAGATTTCAAACTTGCGCTCCACTGCAGTAGGTTGGTTGGGAGGGACTGGGAGGGACTGAGTGAACACATGAACTCCCCCACCCCAATCTCAAAGAGTTAGGACATTTAAAGCCATACATTTAAAGTCATTTCAAGCCAGAGTTCTGATGGCATAGTTGTTAAGGTTCCCACTTGCTGTACAATTTGAACCTGTCATAACGTAGGTTCAAATCCCCACTTCCATGTCACTTTAATTATTTTTTTTTGTGGTCCCGAATCAATACCAATGTAAGAGATGGATTGGATTGGATTGGAGGCAAATAGTTCAAACGAAATGTTAACTATTATCATTCAAATGAAACAATATCATTTGGCTTCCATTCTGTAGATGCGCTGGGGTGCGGCAAGTCGGCAACCAGAACCAGCAGGGAGAGGGGTGTGTGTGTGCTGGTGCGCCCATGCCGACCCAGCCGGTCTTTCTGGCTGCGACGGGCATCTGTCTGCTCACGAGTCCTGGCTGGGGGGCAGGGGAAACTTTTTCTTTTTAACTCCCCGACTGACCCATCCGCAATGACCATCTCATTCTCCCACTCACACCAGAAACCCAGAGACGGCTTAAAGCTGTCACATTAGCCGGACGGACCCGCCCCACCTTGGCCACATGGGTCATATAATTAGCAATGGACACACACCAATAAGAACAGTCCTTCCCTGTGACTGACCGCTGACAGCCACAGGCATTTAACACAGGGAAGCAGACTTTATTTCATGTTGGCCATGTGCTGCATGTTTTCATGTCAAATCTACCTCAATTCAATTCTAACTTGACAGAATGGCTTTTGCAGGGTTTGCTGCAATCCTTGATGGCCTTATTAGAATTGGTAAGTTAAACAAAAGGTTTTATGTGATCTCTCACAGTCTTGCATGCTTTACATTAGTAGGGCTTTTGTCTTTACTAGTGCGTTGATATGTTTTAATTTTCAATGACATTTCAGGGGAAATTTTGGTGGATGTGTCATCCGCAATTTGGTCCACAGTATGGAATACTGCGGATGCCGTACAACACCTAATCTCCAGACAGGAGAAAATTGGTAAGGATTTGTAAGATCCATACTACTATTTGTAAGATCCATACTACTAGCACCCTTGTAGTGTGTTTCCCTTGTAGATCTCGCATCTTCATGAATGTTAGACCCCTTGTCTCTCCCTCTGTTCCCCTTCCTAAGTCTCTCCCCCAGCTCCTGTCTCTCAGATTGTAAGCCCTAGGGGCAGGGACCGTGTCTATTTTATTACTTTGTAAAGTGCCAGGTACACTGCTGGCGCTATATAAATGTTTGTTAATAATAATAATAATAATAATAATAATAATATGATGATGATGATGATGAATGGTCACTGCCGGATTTACACCATGTGTTCCCTTATGCCAATTTGCATATGAGTCATTCCATGGAGGTCATGACTGCACAGCTTCCATGCTTTGGGAACCAACAAACGGAAATGGAAAAAGCAACAAAGAAAAAGAGGTAAAGCAGGAGTGTAAAAATCAATACTTATTGCATAACACAGTCTGCAGTGCTACTTCGAAATGGCCTGCACCACGCCATGCTACTCCAAGTTCCAATTTGCTTGTGAGTCATTCCGTGGAGGCCATGACTGCACAACATCCTTGCGGCCATGCAGTGCTTTTTCTAAATGGCCTGCACAACGCCATGGTACTCCAAGTTCCAATTTGCTTGTGCGCCATTCCGTGGAGGCCATGACTGCTCAAATCATAACACAAAAAAGCTTACTGCATTAGTGCTCTTGTATTCCTTCAGAAATTTCATCTCCTTAATCATAACCTTTTCTCTGTTGATTGATCGCCTCTCTGGTGCACTTCATTATATCCTCATCTGTTGTTGCTCCAATTAAATCCTTTGTAATCTTGGGAAGGAATTCCCTGTTCATTTTTATTAATGCTAGGCGCTCCAGATTGAGACTGCTAAGACTAGTTCTTTTATTTCCTAAAATTGCACCCGCACAGCTAAATAAACGTTCAGACGGGACACTGCTTGGAGGACAGCCAAGACATGTGACTGCCAAATTGTATAGTGCTGATCAAGTGCCACTTTTGTCAGCCCAATAAATGGGTGGATCACTATTCATGCCATCCACAGGGGCAGATGACACGTACTGGCCGTACATGTATTTGGCTGCAGATAACGAGTTTGGTCAGTGCACCTTATCAACTCTTCTTTTACTTTTATTGGGATTTGGTACCATGAGTTCATACTTCTGAAAAGTTGCCCAGACAGAAGATGCGTCGTGCTGTACGGTATGATCTTCTGAACTGCTATCTGTGTCATTCTCCTGTGCATCATCATCACTGTCTTTACAAACCCCTTCAATCATGTGCCTGGCAATGTCATGGCGTGCAGCTGCAGCGGCTTCTTCACCACTCAAGACCTTCGTAACCTTCTTGAAATGTGGGTCCAGAGCAGTCGTCATTTGGTACAACGTCTCTCCACCAATCTTCTGAAACTGGATGCTGTTGGTGATCATGTTCTGTAAGGAAATTCCCAGGCTTTCAGCCCTCTGTCCATCATCCTGTAGTGCTAGAGAGTTGGTGATGTCTTTGACTTATGTCTTCAATAATATGAGCGAGGCCAAGCTCTGGCTGAGTGTTGCATCGGCCCTGCTCACAAACTCCTTCATGACTTGAAAGGGTGCCAGCAGAGCAAGGAGAGCTTCTATTGTATCCCAGTGTGTGATATTTAGCTGCAAAGTCTTTTACAGACTTTGAGACCACAGCAAAGAAATTCTCAATCACAAGTTGTTGCGAATGTAGTCTTTTAAGCATCTGATATGTTGAGTTCCAACGCATGCAGACATCATTCGGGAAGAACTGAAGTGAAACTTGTCTCTCCTCCTGTATTTCACGGAGCACGCGGCGAGATTTTGCCAATGACGAAAGTGCATCACCAACTTCTTTGCACGCTCTACTGTGTCCTTAACCAATGGGTCCGATTCTAGAAATTTCTTTGCCATCAGATGCATTGAATGAGCCATGCAGGAAACATTTTTGCACCTGCATTCAGAAATCCCTTTCACGATATTTGCCCCATTGTCTGACACAATGCACCCAATGGAGAGATCAAGGGTAGCCAACCAATCATGTGTCAATTGTGATAATTTAGCATGGATGTTCTCAGCAGTGTGTTGTTCCGGAAAGTGTTCCAATGCAAGTATGGCTTGCTTCCTTACCAGTCTGCTATTGGGGTTTCGATGAATCCAGTGTGCAGTAATGCACAGGTACTCCATGCACTGTGCACTGGTCCACATGTCTGTGGTTAAGTGCACAACCTTGCCCTCACACCCACGCATAGCAGCTGATACCGCTTTGCATGTTTCGGCGAAAAGTTTTGGAATAGTCTTCTTGGCGAAATAATATCTCGAAGGTACATTCCATTGTGGGGCCATTCCTTCTATTACTTCCTGGAATCCCTCGTTCTCAACAAATGAGAACGGAAGCATGTCAACTGCCAGCATCTTGGTCACAAGTGCTAGGTAGTACTGTGCAGTAGGGTGAGATGCTGGCCATTTGTTNTACATTCCATTGTGGGGCCATTCCTTCTATTACTTCCTGGAATCCCTCGTTCTCAACAAATGAGAACGGAAGCATGTCAACTGCCAGCATCTTGGTCACAAGTGCTAGGTAGTACTGTGCAGTAGGGTGAGATGCTGGCCATTTGTTGTGGTTTTACACAGATTCTTGCAATGTGGTCTGCACAGTCCTATCACTAGTGGTGTTTATAGAGGGATCGTCGCTGTTGCTTGTAGTTTTGCTAGAGCCATTGAGAATGGACTGGTGATGGTGCTTCATGTGCTGAGCATACCACTAGTCCCAGGCCGGCTCTTCCCTCCTTCGGTTCCTCTTGTTATTTTCCTGGCGCAGTATTTGCACTTCACTACTAGTTTTTTGGCATCACAGGCAGTGAAATGGTCCCAGACATCTGACCTTAGTTCTTTTCATTTATCTTCAGGCCCATCGGGGGTGTTGTTGATTGTTCTTTGATGTGATGATAATACAGTCTTGTTGTGAGTTGTTTATGTGGATGCCACAGGCAAACATGCCGGTGTAGAGTTTTTGGCCATGGTAAGAGCCACTGATGTTGGAGTGCTGGCGTTGTTTGATGTTGTGGTGTGGTTGGAGCTCGGAGTCATCGATCGATGTTTCAATGAACCTTTGTTGAAAATTGGGGCTATGTTAGTATGCGTACTATATTGCAAGGGCAAATGTACTTCCCGTTGGACATTTAAGGAGTTTTGATCAATCCGTAGTCTTTTCCGCAGCTGGCTGGAGCCTGAGGATTGTGCATTATGAGGGGTGTACAATGGATCATCAAGATCATCGTCGTCAACGTCTTTGTTAAATTCCAAATCATCAGCGGTAACATCAGTATCGTTGTTGTCGCAGTCATGATGAGAAATGTCTATGGCATCCACAGTGGTGTTGTCATGCACACTCACTCCCGGCTCGCTTTCCAGAGCGCGTTCTCCTTCTTCCACATCGACAGCTGAAGTACACAATTGGGTCTGGGTGTTTTTGCTGTGTGCCCTCACTGGCTCCTGCATGCATTTTTATGACTGCTCGGATGTGCTTTCAAGTTGAAGCTCAAAAATCTCATCGTCAATGCGCTGTGACAATTCAACATCTTTGTTGGAGTCCATGGATGATTCTCCTACAGTGGAGGGTGAGTCTGCCTCAAGAAAACGCATCAGTGCATCCTGCGCTGAACCATAGAAACTGATTAATGCACGTTTAGTTGGCGGCGGTGCCCAATGTTTAGAACTGCCAGGCTGTGACAATGGTATTTTTTCTGGCAAAATATGCATTGCTAGCAGCGTCTTTGACAATTCCACACCATCAGACTGCTGTTCGGTGTCTGGTAGCAACTGAAGAGGAGCCTGTGAGTGTTTGGCCGTTACACGAGGTTTTGAACTGCCCGGCTGCGGCAATGCCATTTTGGCAGGTGAAATATGCATTGCAATCTGCGGCTTAGACTATTCCTTAATGGCAGAATGCTGTGGGGCTTCTTGTGGAAACACAAGAGGAGGCTGCGAGATTACTGGGCCAGAAGCAACAGCAGGAGCATCCACACCAGAATCTGGGACTTGTGGTGTTTGAGGAAACACTGTATCCTGTACCCTTTTCTTTCCATTACGACGTGACAAGACATTTCTCGGGGTCGTCCTACTGCTGCGAGTTGTAGTGCACTGTCCAGAAGAGGAATTATCACGTTTTCGCTTAGCCAATTCTGCTGGCATCTCTATAGCCTATGGAAACAAAACTTGAAAAAAGTGTGTCCGAATAAGTCAATAAGGAATTTGTAATGGACAAAATATATGCACGTAAATGTTAGATAACTCATTGTGTTACATCAATAATGAGTTTGAAAAAAAACAATTACAGTACTTTGGCTACTATCACAGACCTAATGTTATCATAGAACATTGACATGCCAGATTGTGAAAGGTGTACGCTGTCAACCAAAAACATATCACTACAGGAGGCTATAATGTTCCTGTGCCAGACAGAAACCATACCAAAATCCTTAAGGAAAGCACCAATACACTTATTAACATTTCTTACACATTTATTAATAGCACGCATGTTTGTGCTATATCGGTTGCACCTGCGAATGATCATGTCCGAGAAGACAAGCTTACAACCAGGAAAAAGAAGACTGATTAAATCGTTTCTCATTTCCTCCAGCAGCTCACCCCCTTTGAGCATGCCAATATCGTTACCACCAGAGTGGATTATGATGCACGAAGGCAGGTCAGAAAGGGATGAAATGAATTGCCTTTCTTTCTTTAAAGATGGCAATACATTGGACCATCGCTTCCCCCTTCCTTCTGATCCATCTCACGGTAACATTGCGTAAATTAAAATTGATGTCCACATGTTCCGTGCTGCAGAATTGCTCGAGTCTTGTGATGTACGAATCACCAATGATCCAAATGTTCTGCATCATTACGTAATAGAACACGCCAAGCAATTACTTATCAGTAGGCTGTAATTTACAAAATGTATTTAAGAATTGTCTTAAACTAACTCACCTAAAGTCTGTGGTGGAGCGAAAGATGTATTTTTTCCTGCAGGCCGTCTGCAGAATGTATCAGGGGAGTTGATCTGCACAGTAAATGGAAATTGAGGATGTTAGAGCATGTGTATTATTTTTAGTTTACATATTTTTTAAATATGTATTTTCTCTGCTAAAGGATGGATATGTTTTCATCTGTTTTTTGGTATAAGTACAATTGTATTTCACTATAATAACTACATGTTAACTATATTTCACTATACTATTAGTACCTTAGTATAGTATATTAGTATTGTACAGTACAATATACTAAATCATTGAACTATAATATATATATTATATAGTATTATTGTACTATATAATATATATAGTCTTATTGTACAGTACAATATATCTGTTGTAGTGTATACAAGTGTATAGTGTATTGATATAGTATAAATATACAAATATACAATAGGCAATATACAAATATACAATATATATATATACAAATATATGTACAAATATACAAATTTACAGTATAGTATATCAAATAAATATATGTTTATATAAATATGTGTGTGTGTCATTGTACATGTGCAATAACATTGTATAAATATTTCTATCAGTATACAATTGTAGAAATACATAATGTAATATGTTAGTATATATATTATTATATATATGATATATGTTGTTGTGATAATTTAAATAATAATATTTATTATTATTATATTATACTATGATATTATACATATTGTAAGTTGTAAGTAATATTATAATATATATAACATTACAAAACAGTACTGCATTATGTATTGTAAATGATCATTGCATAATAGTAAATATTATATATGTATATATATATTTATATATTTATTTATATATAATATTTAATATTATGCAATGATATATATAATATTATAGATATACGATATATAATATATAGTACATGAAAATAAGACACTAGATGTCAATATGTTATTATGTATATAATTTATTAAAATACATTGCTATACTATGGTGATATATTACATATAATATATCTATATTAAAGTATATGAACTAAATGTTAATGATATTAACAATATTGTATATTTTGCTCGTTTTCATTACTGTGTCCACAGCAGCATACTTCCTTAAAATGTTTTACAATATTAAAAACACCTACTCTGGTTCAGCTGCCCAGTGATTGTTAAAATGTTTACCCTCACACTGAGAAAGAAATGCACTTCATGGACTTCAAGGAACCTGTCCTAAAGCAGTGATTTCAAATCCTGCTATGATTGTCAAGGCCAAAAATACAAGGCAACAACTGCGAGGCAGGGGCGACGGAGGATTTTGTAAATTATTTTTTTTTTAAGTCAATCTCAATTGAGAACACGGAGAAGTGGGGGCGATAGCCGGTGGCATTGCTACATAGCTGGTGGCATTGCTATATAGACTCTGGGGGGTGGGCGGAGGAGTCACTAGATAGAGACCCCAGGGGGGGATAAGCGCCCGGTAGCTGTGGTAGCCATCGTACTACTGACTCCTGGCAGGGGGATCACTAGATAGAGACCCCGGGGGGGGGGATAGCCGCCTGGTAGCTGCGGTAACCGCCGTGCTGATGGGGACCGTGTATAAGGGAATCGGGACTGGGATGGGAGCACGTGGAGGACAGGTCAGGGGGCCTCTGGCAGAAGAGTCAGATAGCCGCCTGGTAGCTGCGGTAGCCGCCATGATGGCTCCTGGCAGGGGGATCACTAGATAGAGACCGGGGGGTGGATAGCCACCCGGTAACCACCGTACTACTGGCTCCTGGCAGGGGGATCACTATATAGAGACCCCAGGGGGGGATAGCCGCCTGGTAGCTGCGGTAACCGCTGTGCTGGTGGGGACCATGTATAAGGGAATCGGGACCAGGATGGGAGCATGTGGAGGACAGGGCAGGGGGGCTCCTGGTGGAGGAGTCACTAGATAGAGACCCCAGGGGGGATAGCCACCTGGTAGCTGTGGTAGCCGCTGTGCTGGCTCCTGGCAGGGGGATCACTAGATAGAGACCCTGGGGGGGGGGGATAGACCCCCAATAACTGTGGTAGCCACCGTGCTGGCTGTCTCCTGGCAGGGGGATCACTATATAGAGACCCCGGGGGGGGGGATAGGTGTCCGGTAGCTGAAGCAGCTGCCGTGCCGGCTCCTGGCAGGGAGATCACTAGATAGAGACCCAGGGGGAGAATAGCCACCTGGTAGCTGCGGTAGCCTGCGTGTTAGCTCCTGGCGGGGGGATCACTAGATAGAGACCTGGGGGAGTGGGGATAGCCACCCGGTAGCTGCGGTAGCCTCCGGGTGGGGAAATTGACAGCAGCAGCAGCATAAGTGAACAAATGCATGACACACTAAAAGGTTGGCAAAAGATGTGTACATTTGTAACAAAAACATTAATAATAAAAATAAAAAGTTCACTTTTGCTGGATAACATTAACAAGAAACATGAAAAGTTCAAGCACTTACACAAAAGCTTCTTTATGTTCGATGATGTGCTGATGAAGGAAGTAAAGGAACTTTACCATTCCCGCAGCCTCGGAAAACTGTGTCTACCGAACCATGCCACAATGCGCAGAAGAGGGGTTTCTGTCGGTATTTGCTGCCGCTGTGGAATTTCGCTACAGCCCTAGGCTGTAGAGAATGCGGCAACTCATTTCATAACAAGGATGAGCTGATGTGAGAATATTACACCAGTGATTCGCTCTCTGCACTGGCTGCCTATACACTTCTGGGCCCAATTCAAGGTGTTGGTGTTGACGTTTAAAGCCCTGAATGGCCTGCCACCCCCCTTACCTGTGTGATCGCCTCACCCTCCACGTCCTGGATCTGCCCCTGTGGTTGGTCAGGGGCACCCTCCTTAAAGTTCCCCAGGTTTCTCGGGTGTCGACCTTGCATAGGACATTCTCTGTGGCCATGCCGCGATTGTGGAATTCCCTCCCATTGAAGGTCCACCTGATTACTGATCTCCCCTCTTTCCATAGACAATGTCAGAAGCCACACCAATGGACAATCGACTCTAATGTCATCGAGCAGGTGCAGAGCTTTAAATATCTGGGGGTGATTTTTTTCTGCATATAAGGGTTGGAAGGGCCACTTTGCAGCTGCCCAGGCGCTTGCCAGGAAAATGTCATCAGTCATTATTAAGTTTTTCTTGGGCAAGGGGGGGAAATTGGTTCTCCCGGCTCTTTGTTTGTTTAGGGCCAAGGTCGTTACCCAGCTTTTATGCGCGTTTTCCATCTGGGGGCTACCCTTACTTTATCATCTGGAAAATATTCAAAACTGGTTCTTAAATTTGGTTTTAGGTACCCCACGAGGGACCCCCCCCAGGTGCTCTTGAGAGCCGAGGTTCTATGTCTCCCACTTAGAGCATACGCCCTACAGGCACTGATTCTCTATTGAGTTAAGGTGGCCCTATTTCCACCCTGTGAGGATTCGCTCCTAGCCATGACCATTGGGTGTGACTTAGGAGACTCTTGGAAACAGGTAGTAGTGAAGGAAGTCAAGCTATTAGGGTTCTCACCTGAGTGTCTTATTAACTTAGGCCCGGCGGCCACCAGGAGTTTAATTAAAAGAAGAGTCCATGATCAGACCCTCCAATTGGAGGGTGAGCACTTGTCTGTACAGAAGGTGGCCCCTATGTACAAACCCTACAACCCACTGGCTTCAGGACTATATTACCTCTTTGCATGGCAAGATTCTAAAGAGCGTACAGCTTTTCTCAAAATGAGAATAAACATGTTTCCCTCGGCGATACTGGAAGAATGTTATAAGAGGATCCCGTGGGCTCCTCTTATGTTGCAGCTGGAAATGTATTTTCAAGTTAATGTCTTATACCATCAGGACCCTTCATCCAATTTTTCTGAAAATTGGCAGGTGTGTTAAACCTGTGGAGGGACATGATATGTGTAGGTTTCATGCACATTGGATGGATGATAAAGAAGTTATAGCTATGAATGTGTATGGAGCCTTCCTTAAAATCACAACATTCAATTGCTTCTAAAATCTGAATTCTTTATAGAATAGTTTCAGAGATTGGTACACATAATGCCCTTCTTTGGGGTTATGAGCACCAAAGTTCATCACAATTGAATAAGAAACAAAACAGTTATAGCAAGAAATATGTTTTTCAGTTGTTTCCTTTTATTTTAAAAAAAGTGTTTTCATTTCTATTTTCATTATTATTATTTGTCGTTTTCTTTATTGCAATAACGATAATGAAAATGACAGTTTTCATTATCATTACTGTAATAACGAAAATGACATGCACACCCCAAGTTGGGATACCCAGTTAAAGTTGTCATATTTTCTGGAACGTCCACAATATCATATTATATAGAGACTGGCCAAGTTAACACATGCTCTGATGGTGGAAAGGCATAACTGTCAAGCCAAGTTGTGCAAGAAATCTTGATTAATTCCAGTACAGAGTTGTCCATTGGGTTGTTGAACCTATGGAATTTATGTTGACATGCTGTAACAGTCATTTTAGCCATTTTATGTGGAAGTATTTTAATTTATTGTTGTTTTTGTTTTATTGTTTTAAAACTGTGTATAAATTCCTTTGTTTGTTTTGTAATATCTATCTATCTATCTATCTATCTATCTATTGTCAACGACCTATGGTCAAGACAAATAAAGCTTGATTTGATTTTATAATATGATGTTACAATTGTTTCTTTTTACTTTATTTTCAGTTACAATTCTGAGGGTGAAAAAAAAACATAACCTAACTCCACTTTAACACTGCTTTAACATTCCTATGCATGTTGCATAGGGCACCAATACAGCCCTGCAACATGCATAAGAAATGTTAAAACAATGTTAAAGTGGAGTTACGTGTATGTCTGTTTTCTCCCTATAGCTGAAAACTAAAAAGACATTACTCCCATATAATAAAAGGGTTCTACATTACTGCTATTAGAGTGCCAGGGAAGCAGGTGTGATTTCTGTGACTTTTTTGAAGGGAGGCCTGTAGTATAGTGACATACTGGGTATCTTTAGATGGACACCTGCTTCACTCTTGCTCCACCCCACCCCTGGGTGCTCCATCTGTGTGAAGATGGGCCACCCTGGGGTGCGGCTGAGTAGGCCTGCTCCAGTAGGCCTGCTCCAAGCCAGTTCCACTTGCAGAGCTCTGGAACATCATGGAGCACCATGAGCGCAGTGGGCCACCCGAACCCAGAGCACAGGCAGAGCAGAATTCCATCTAAAGTGTGGGCGGCCACTGTAGCTCCGTTTCCAGCCACAGGTCACCCCTGCAACCACAATAGAGCTTCGGGTGACAGCCTAGAGTGGCTGTTGAGCCACTCACAGCTCTAGGATTCAGGGTATGGGGCTGCACACAGGTGGATGGCAGGCTGTGGCGGCTGCCTTCATGTAAACCCACCATGGCAGTCCTGGGGGTAGCCCCCCCAGAACAGCTCTGGGGGTGTTCCCCCACCCGGGTCTGTCTAAAAACACTTACTGTGACAAAGAGGATGGGGGTAAAAAAAGAATGGCCAAAAAGTGAGACGCTTTATAGACAGCCCCTTATGTTCCCTGTGTAAAAGAGAACAAAACATCCAGGTAAAGTAGATGAAGCATGCACAGAGTCCTGAAGCAAGCCAAATGAAGACATCCTCAACAATAAAAGATAAAATAAGCCCCCGGTTTCATAACTGGGTTACCAGCCAGTTGGAATTCCCTGTACGTTATCAAAGTGGAACTTAACTCAAATTACTTTGGCTGCTTATTATTCTTGAAGAAAAGCTGTAGGGAAAAAAATGGAGAAATATTTTTTTTAAAAATCAATCTCTACCCTAGCCAAGGTTTGTGTTTTGTTCTACTAAATGCAACCAATTATATTTTTGAGCCACCCCTGTATTGTTTAGCCTAATTAAATTAGGAAGAATGTCTGGGATATAATATCAAAATGAAAGGTCTGATTCTTAAGGAGGTATAGCTAAAAAGGGAAAATAAATGCTAACTCCTGCTGTACAATCGACAGAATAAATCTAGTTTTAAATGATCAGCTTCAGAACACTGAATTTATGCTACACGAGGACCTGGGTTTTCAACTGGTAAACAAGTGGTAAAACTGTGGCAAATCAGCCTAAGTAGTATATCTATGGAAGGGCATTCACATGTGTACACAACAGATGTCTGATCCGCGCTACCACTATCTATCTATGGTACAGTTCTCCTAATATTCTCAGCGGTGATTACCACAGGATAATCAAGGTGTAATCATGTGGTAAAGCATTCAAAGGGTGAAAACAGACATGTTGCTAACTTCTCTTTAACAGTGTTTTAACATATTTTATGCATGTTGCAGGGCAGTACTGGTGCCCTATTCAGCCCTGCAACATGCATAAGAAATGTTAAAATGATGTTAAAGTGGAGTTAGTGTCATGTCTGTTTTCACCCAAAGAAATAAATAAAGCTATGTAACTCTGGTTAGAGCAGTTGCTGCTTTCCATTATGACCTGTTGGGTACTTCTCCAAAGCAACTAAGGGCAGCCACTGTTGAACACAGGATGCTAGGCTCGAGGGAACATTGATCTGACCCAGTATGGCACCTATGTTGATCCTGTGCATGCTACTTGAAAGTATGATGTCTGAGTAGAATGGTCACCTCTCCAGATTGTCCCAGTGTCTCTAGGCTCCAGGCGAAGCCCCAGTTTCTCCAGGACAGCTCAAGGCTCATCCAGTAACCTGTAGAAATCAGGGCTTTCAGGGTCAGCCACATCTGAAATGGGGCAGGTTATACGGACATTCCTGCCCCCTTTCCAATGTGGCCCCGCTCTCTGGAGCTCATGGTGCTCTGTAAGAGGCAGGGTTATGTAGGCCCCTTTACCCTGCCCTCTTTCTGACATAATTCCTCTCCCCTAGAACAGAGTAAAGGCAAAAGTGTATTCATGTGCCTGACCGAATAGCGACTGGAAGTCAATAGGAGTTAGAAGCCCAGGTGCAATTTTTGCTACTCCCTTAACTGACTTAGAAAATTCCAGCCCACAACTTTTTATGGGTTAGCTACAAACTTAAAACATGGGCTTGGGGACAGAATGGTAAGGGTATCAATTAGGACTGAAGCTTGGTTTTTGGATTTTCACTTAGCTCAGCAAGAAGCAGGGTTCTTGCAAATGAGAATGAGCCAAGAATTGCCCAGACTCTCAACAAGAAAAGCGAGAATCTCACCCTCCCCCATTCTTGTTTTTAAAACATACCCTCCAACCCCCACTACCACCTTTTACTCACCTGACTGCCTCTCTCAGAGTCCAGGGCTGCTCCAGGACTCCTCTCTGCTTCTCTGCGGGGTCAGGCAAGGAGGCGAGTTCCCTGAGGAGGCGGCTGCCTCGCAGCAAATAAATAAATAAATAAATAAACACTCCCAAAATGGCCACTGGGGCCATTTTGTGCATGCCCAGCCCTTTTTCAAAATGTTGCCAGCAACATCAGTGCCATTTTGGAAAAGAGCCATGCATGTGCAGACCAACCATGGTAGTTAGTTTGTGCATGCATGGAGTGTTTTTAAAATTTTCTTGTGAGATCTCAGAAGTTCGGAATGTTACCGAGATCTTGGTAACATTTCTCAATTCTCATGAGAATTGCAATGATTCTCGATTCAGCTCTAGTATTAATTATAGCTACAGCGAGTAACCCTCCAAAAACCAGATAAACTCATCCAGTATGCCCTATCCCAGGGTTGGGGAACCTTTTTCCTTCCAGGGGCCATGCCACTTTGAAAAGTAGTACAAGCTGTAAGGGCCACGTAGATGTTGGGGGTGTGGATGTTTAAAGGGTACGCTCAGGAAGAGGAGGGTCCATGGATCTGCCCCCTATCTTTGTGTGTTTGCCATTATCTCTGCTTCCTTCCCCTGAGCTCACTCATCCAGTGCTTGGGAGTAGGAATTGGATCCAGGGGCCAGATCCAGACATTAGAAAGAAGCCAAATAAAAACTAGTCACAGGCTGCATTTGGCCCCCCAGGCATGAGGTTTCCCAGCCCAACCAAAAACAGAAAATGATCATTGGGTAATAACCAATATCCATTTATGCATTTTGGTTATTTTGGATTGTTTTTTGTTTATTTTTTCCAGTTCAGTTATTTTGGAATTGAGATATTTCAATTATGTCATTTCAGCAACATTATCACTATTTCACAGGCAGAATTGCTGAAAATTACACATCCAAATACTGGAATTACTGAAAAAACAAAATAACAAATCCAAAAAACCAAGATGATATACCCCCCCCCCCCCAAATTAAAAATGGATATGTGAGTACTGAATTTGGACATGGATATTAATTTGATTCCCAAAGGGCTATCCAAAAATGTGAATTATACTCCCAAATAATAAACCCACTATCTGTTTCAGCTCTAATATTAATGAAGTAGTTGCATTACAGAGTAGAACTTCTCTTCAGAAAGAGCAAGTCATCACTTGCTGCAACATGATGTGATTGTGGAGAAACATGGCCTCCATTCATTGGTTGAGGGATGCCAATAAGTCTGCTGCTTATTCAGGTTACCCAATTAGCAATTTAGAAAAGTGTTTAAGGCCACTTGCCCACAATCAGAGATATTGACGGGAAATTCCCGATGGGCTCCCAGCGGCCAAACTCACAAGTAACTCTGAACATGGGTGTGGGGGGGATTACGTATCATCAGCTGTGTCCTGCGGTGATTTCCCTGCTGGATGACAGAGCTCAAAATCCAGCCCAGTCATGCGTCAGAGAAATCGCCATTGAGTGTGCCTGATGATGCTGTTACCCCCACGTCCACATTCAGAGCTACTCGTGACTTTGGCCACCAGGAACCTGCCCATGAGTTTCTTTGCCATATCTCGGTACATGGGCAAGTGGCCTAGGAGTTGACATGGAGGAAATAGGAAATTGAATAATTCTGAGGAATACTTCCTGCTTAAAAAAACAGGCCGTCTGGTGGCTAAGTACCCCGGGGGGTTAAAAATAGCACAACTCGTTCACAGACACAGCTCTCGATGCATTCACATACATATTAGTCAACTGATTTATTAGGTATTTCATTCTGACAGCTGCTTTTCTAAATTGAAGTAAGCCCATTAAAGACTCATAAAAACACTTATGGACATTATTGTACAACATGCACTGGATGCACCCAGCAAAAAAATTACCATAACAAGATTGTTATTGTCTCTGTGTAAAAAAGTATTATTAGAATAACTGGAACATCTCCAATCCTCCAGTGAATAAGATTCAGTTCCCACTGTTAGAGGGAGCTAACTTCTTTTAGAGCCAAGAAGAAAACAGACATGCCACAGCAACCAAGGAACATTCACATCTGCAGAGTGAGAGGGGTACCTTAGTTGTATAAACATTGATTATAAAATCCCTAGTTGTCCTAGACCACAGTGTAAGAAATCACCAAGATCTCACTGAAGATCTTTAGCCTTTCAAGGGAGATACATACAGGGTTCCTTCACACTGTTCCCCTTGCTCCTGGAAAATTCACCACAGTGAAATTCACATAGCTGTGAATTCTCCTGTATTTCAATGCTCTCTACTTTGCTATGTTATTTTCTGACATGCAAAGGGTATGGAGGAATGCGCTTGTACTACCCTGCATAAAGTGTTCCCGGAGTATCACATGGAGAAGCATGGAGCACAAAGCCCCTTAAAGAGATGAAGCAATAGGTGGAGCTGCAGGTGTGGGATGGCATCTACCATTCCCAGGTCACTAATTTCCTGCCTTTTAGCTAAAGGCAGGTGTTCACGAAGGGGAACCCGATATGTGCTGTAGGGGTGTGTAGCAGACCCTCATGTAGTTTTTCATTATTGTTTTTGATATTAAAAAATGTTATTTTCGTTATTGTTATTAACAACAGTGTCGTTTTCATTATCGTTGTCATCTTGGTATTGGTATCATTTCAAATGAAGATTTTATTTTTGGTATTGGTATATATATACTGATCAAGGCGGAAGCCGAAATGTCGAGCTAGTAAATAAATAAATCTCTGTTCACAGTCATTTTCCTCTCATTATTATATATATTGTAGTGACTTTCAGCATCCCTTGGGGATCCAGAGCGTCCTTGACTGTGGCACTGTTAAGTTGCTTACCACATCAGTGTGTGTGTGTGTGTGTGTGTGTGAGTGAAGCTGGAGCTATGAAGCTGGAGCTAGATGTTTTGGCTTCCACCTTCGTCCGTAGGAAACCTAGTGTGCTACTGATGAAGGCAGAAGCCAAAACGTCTAGCTCCAGCTTCATAGCTCCAGCTTCAGCATCAGCTTTTTACTTTCATTCATCTTTCCATCTACCTCTGTTTATCAATCTACATCTACAAAAAAATTATTAAATTATTGATTGAGTGCATCCTCCTGGGATTCAGAGCTTCCTTGAGAGTTGTGTTGTTCAGTTGCTTTCCAAGTATCTCTCTCTATATATTATATTATATTATATTATATTATATTATATTATATTATATTATATTATATTATATTATATATAGTAAAACAGACTAGCCTAAATACCTATATAATATCTAATCTCTCTCTGTGTACACAAGTAATATCTCTCTAAATCTAAGGGAGACGAAGAAGGGAAAAGGAAAACTATCTATTATCTAATCAATTATCTATCTATCTATCTATCTATCTATCTATCTATCTATCTATCTAACTGTATATATGTGTATGCATATATCTAATCTATACTACCTATCTATGTATAATGTACAGGGGTGAGAAGGGCATGGAAAGGGAGAAGAAATGTAGGGTGTGAGGAAGGAAAGGTATTGGTGGTAATACAATGAGGGCAAGGGAGGATTTTTTGTGTGCAAGCACCACAGTTCTGTAAACGCAACCTGACAAGCAGAGCTCTCACACAACAGAGAGAAAAAGTCTGACCCTGCCATTTTAAAGGGTTGCAGTGCGCTCCCGCAGAGCCCCTTGATTGGTTGTGGGAGACAACAGGCATTGAGCAATCACAGAGTGCCATGAGACTTCTGGGGTCTGCTTGCACTACTCATTGGCCAGTGATGCATCCATCAGATACTGCTGAGCTGCTCGCCCCTCTCAACACAGACACAGTTGAAGAGTTCAACCCTGTTTAGGGCTCCGAGATGTCTGCTCCCTCCTCTCCTCCCCACATTTTCCCTCCAAAACCCCACTACCATAGCACTAATAATACCAACAATTATAACAACATTGTCATTTTTGTTATCATTGTCATTGGCTATTGTCATTTTTGTTATTGCAATAACGATAACGAAAATGACAATTGTCATTGTTATTGTAATAACAAAAATGACATGCCCACCCCTTAGCAATCTCATTTGTTTGTTTTTCTTTTTTTTTCTTTTCTTTTTTTTTAATTGTATTTTTATTGATATTTTCAAATTTAACAGAAATAAGTTTGTCAATAGCATTGTCATATCACCATACAGAGAAGATTCAAGGTTCTCTGGCCTTCGAGGCTTTCATCCTTTCTCAGCTGCCCTTCCTCATGTCGTGTTCCACAGAAGGTTTTCCGAATATCTCCCTGAAAACTGCACCATCATTCAGATGAACATCAAACAGCTCCCATTGCAATGCATGTTTTCCATATAATGCATTGCAAATCTCCCCTGAGAAAGTGGTAATGTGCAGCGTCCAGTGTTGGAGATAAATGTGTAGTGTCAAACTCCCTCGTTGCTGTAGAGATTTTCTTCATGTACTGTTGATATTATGACCCATTTAGGGTGTGCATTTTCGAATTCCCTACATACAAAAACACCAGTATTTTGCACCCAGTATCACTCAGTTTCTCAAGCGTAACATTATCTTTTACACCAATGATGCCCATTTGCATAGTGTTTTAGATTTGCAAAGGTTTTGAAATGGCATTTATTTACTTTTTCCAAACAGAGAACTAGTTGAATCGCAACCTTTTACATAGTGATAAAAAAGGATAACCTTGCATCCCTCCACACCTAGTGCTTCTTGCATGGCACTAATATCACAATTTCTTTTCTCTGCACGATGTGGATTGCATCACTATGTATTAGTATCATCAGCAACAACTGTCACATATCTGTTTTCTTCTAACTGTAAAGTAGTGTTTACATGAGGGTGTTACATTTACTCTTTATGTAGTGCACAAAATGTTATTTGTTTTCATTGTTGGAGAGAAATGGTCCTTTACTTGCAAGCACTGGAGAGTTATCCTCAACCATTACTATCAGTGAGGATTGCTTTGTATGCCATCGATGCTCCATACCTTTAATAGTGGATATTTCATAACCATTGAAAACTACAGTAGCTGTTCCATACTTCTTGTCGATGTAAGTTCCTTACTGACTCGGGACAACCGCAAATGTGCCTGTTTTTGTCCAAGGAAGCATGTGCAGTAGTGCTCCACCATCAACAACGTAACAGGTTTCTCCATGTATGGTCGAAGTACTGTTAACAGTCATGCCATCCAGAGTTTTTGCTAGGGGCACCTTGTCAGGCTTATGCATAAACTGCATTACAGGATCAAACAAGGCAAGTGGAAACATGGATCATTCATATGCAAAGTAACTATGTGATTTCTGTAAATCAGTATTCATCAAGAGAGTCAGTAGCATTCTCTGCGTCATTAGACGTGCATAAACATGGTGAATTTCACCTTCAATAATGGGTATTTTCAGATGTTATGAGATCACAGTCAACCACAGTGAACCACAGTCAATCCCGCGGCAGGGCCAAAGCACCCTGAACGTCTGTTCGGCAGCCACCAGATGTTCACCACAATCAATACCCACCAGGGGTCAAAATCAACCACGCTTCCAGAGTTCTGGCCGGGACCATCTCAGAAAGTGTGATCAAAGTGATTCTCACCGGGAAACAAAAAAAACCAACGTCTTAATGGCAACTACCGTCTGGAATCAAACAAAATGATTCCCAGCCAGGGACAAAGCACGCAACGTCGCTGCTAGGCAACCAGCAACAACACAGGCTGCAGAGGGAGATTTAAAGGGCACACGGCAGCAGGGGGACGTGGCAGGATGGAGCGAGGCGGAAGGGAGAGGAGAGCGGTGGGAGAGAGTGTAAGGGAGGAGGAGGTGGAGGAGGTGGTGGAAGCACAGGTGGAGGAGGAGGTGGTTGTGCTGAACATGGAGGAGGTGGAGGGACAGTAGCAGCAGCAGCGGCAGCAGTCAGGACAGGCCACCCGAGCGCCTGCTGCTGGCCCGGGGAAGGAGGCACCCAGAAACGGGTAAAGGGACTGAAGGGGAGGGGCCCCGGCAGCACAGGGGCACCAAGGGAGGCAGGTGTCTGGCTGCCCGGCAGGAGAGGGGCAGGACACAGGCCGCCGGACAGGGGCAGAGGCAGAACAGCAACCAACCCCCCGCCCCCTTCCTCCCACAGATATGGAAATGGGCCCAGGAGCCCGAGCCCCCGGAGGAGCCGGGCACTGCCCAGGCAGAAGAGGAGGAGGAGGAACTGGAGGGGAGAAGGGGGAGATGGCCCTACCACAGAGGGGGGCAATGGGGGCTCCGGGAGACCCAGGACTTTATCCGGATCTGGGGGACCCTACAGCATCAATTGGAGCTCGCACTCAATCATAGAAATGAGCACGTGTTCTGGGAGATAGTGGTGGAAATGGAGGCAGTGGGGCATTACTGGACCGTTGCACAGTGCTTCTAGAAGGCCAAAGAACTCAAGAGGAGGTAAAGGCCATTAGGGACAACAACCAGTGGTCCGGAAACGGAGCCCGGAATGCCCCCTTCTATGATGCCCTGGACTGCCATATGAAGGGCTGGATAGTTGCCCCATGCCTTGTGGTGAGTACTGTGGTCCAGGGCAGGGAACAGTCCGAGGTACCCCCTCCCCTCACCGCCCCCCAGGAAGGCACCGGCTGAGAATCTTTTCTCAAATTACCATTTACTGGATTGTCATTTATGGTTGGATTGCCGGTTACCAAGTTACTGTTTACCGGGTTGTTGTTTACTACTACCCGGTTGCCTGTGAGCCAAATCCAATAAACACAGTAACCAATAAACCAATAACCAATAGACATGGTAATAAACAAATTNAAACTAATAAAAGAATAACCAATAAACATGGTGGTAAATCAATAACCAATTAACAAATATCCAATAAAAAACAAAAACAAATAACCAGCAAACCAACAAACATGGTAATAAACCATTAACCAATAAACAATAAATAAAAACAAATAACTAAAAATCAATAACCAGTGAACATAATAATAAACCAATAAACATATTATAATTAACAAATAACCAACAAACACGGTAAACGGCAAACCACAGAAACTGGTAAACATGGCACACGGTAAATCACGATACCGATAAATTGCAAAACCCCACAGTAACTGGTAAACAATAAATGGTAAATTGCGGTATTCAATAAATTGAGATTGGTCCAAGATCTCGATTGGGGTTCGAAAAAGCTGCAAAATCTTGGATGCAATTCTCTATTCCCGTGAAATTATTGCGAGAATCAATTTGATTCTCTTTTCAGCACTAATGAATTTTCCGGCATCAGGCATCTGATTCTGAGGCCTGGGCATGCCATGCCATGCCATGATCCGAGAAGTGTACTGGAAGGCAATTCTAAGTCTTGCACAGGTGCTTGCTGGTTGACCAAGACCTCAAAAAGGACTTTTTGGGTGCTAGATTGCCAAGTTTCTCCTCCCTGTACCCAGGTAAGCTGAGGGAAGAGGGTGTTGGAATCTGCTAACCAGAGGTACTCCCCTCGGTGTGTGTGTACCCCTGCAGGTAAATTGCACAACTTTATCCCCATTTAGAATGTCTTGAGAGAGAGAAATCTTGATGGTTTAAGGAGCCAACTGATATTAGCCTTCCTGCCTTCCATTTTGCTTAAGATTGTTTTACTTTTTCAGTGTTCCGAGCACTTGACAATCCCTATCTAGTTCACCCTCAAAACAGGTAGGTCAACATGGTCTTTGTGACCATGCTTTTGGCTCAAAGGGCACCCCCTACCAGCCCAGATTGGAACCTAACTTCTAGTCATGCACTAGGGGTCAAGAACCCCAGGACACTGAGCTGACATCTTACCACCTGCGTGACCACACCCCACCCCAAAGTCAGACCAGGGAACTGCATACAATAGGGTGCATCCCTGTGAGCCTGCTACATCTCGAGGGGTAAGGTGATCCTCCAGGGGCTGCTGCTTATTG
>QEPC01006061.1:1491-32559 GCA_003113815.1 Sphenodon punctatus | reverse complement strand
ATTAATGTTTTTATTTGATTGTACGTCGCCCCGGGATGCCGTAGGCATTAATAATGTGGAAAATATATTAAAGCAAATGATGCCAGTCATCAGCCACGAGCTTTCATACATACCTGAGTGGGCAATAAATACAGTAGCAGGCCCTGGGGCAAGTGCTCTAACTAGCTGTCTCTACAAAAAAATTGAATTAGCCATAATCACTAAGATGGTATCATTTGCCAGATAAGTGGCCAAGGCAGAATCTCGCTACATTTCTGTGATTAATATTAAAGCGCTGACTATAAAAGCAGCAAGGGAGGAAAATGTAGAGCAATTGCTCCTGTCACTGTGTGTTTTCTATGGATGATCATCAGTCACAGAGCCGTTGTAGTCACTCTCATACTTGCTGCCATCACAGTTGTCTAATACTAGGATACAGTGAACACTTAAGGAATTCCGAGAATGTTCCTCTCCCATGATATCACTGGATGCTGAGACATTTTCATGGAGGAGATGGGAGGAATAAATGAAGCAAAAAAGCTGTTGGGCTGTGTTTGGTATGGTATGTAAATGGGTAAGTGGTGCCCCAGACCTTTACTTGAGTAAACTATGATGTGTCTTGTGACATGTTCCAAACAATAAAATAAATAATCTTTTAAGAAGTAAATTTTCTGTGTAAACAAGGGCTGGGGAAATGCTATTGAGTTGCTGGTTGCCTTGTGGGGAGAGAAAAGGGAGTACAAAGCAGGAAGCTGATTTCTAGCTTGTTCAAAAGGCAACCGTAAGCCAGTGAGTGCACTGAAAATGATGGTGAATGAATGCCCAGCACACCACCCACCTATGGAGAAACAGGAGAGGGTCAAGGATACTGTTGGGCATGTGCATCCTGTGTGCCCATGCAAGCCCCTCCAGGGTCTCAGTGTACTGACATACACTGCAGTCTGTGTTACAAGGCTCTCTATCAGGGTCTCTTAAGTGCATTGACTTGCAGTGGGCCCTGTGCAAGGAGGGTCTCAAACAATGCTCATTGCACTATGCGGCGTGCTACAGTTCCTAAGGATTCTTCTAGAAAGTCAGTAAGCAATAAGCATACTAGGAACCTGGCTCCTTAGTTTTTTCTCCATACATTGTGTTTTTCCCTGCACTTAGGCCGTTTCACCAAACAGTGTGTTCTCCGTTTTAATTCTACCGACCGTTTGAATACGGAGAAGCATGATACAACTAAAAAGCACTTGGGGAGAAGTTTTCCCATTTTCTGCCAAGTGGAAACAAAGAGGGCACCCTTCCCCTTGCCCTATCATTAGCACTTTCTGACTAGCCCCCTGACCAGGTTGTTTTCTTCTTACGTATCAGAGGCAGGAAATCTCCCTTCCAGGGGCTACTTTGAAAATTAGTACAAGCTACGTGGTCCACATAGAAGCGGAGGGTGGGGGTGGGTTTAGGAAGAGGAAGGTTCAGATCATGGATCTGTAATCTATCCTTCAGCACATGCCCTCATCTCTGCTCTCTTCTTCTGAGTTTACTCTTTCAGGGCTGGGGTAGGAACTGGATCCAGGGTCAAGATCGAGGAACTGGAGTCAAGATCCAGGAAAGGAGTAAATAAAAACTAGCAGCAGGGCAAATTTGGCCCCTGGGCCTGAAGTTTCCCACCCCTATTATACATCCAGTCCCACAAGTAGCCTTGTTACTCACAAGGATCCGATTAATAACAGGTACGCACTGGGGAGGCACGCACAAACCCTCTGAACTGAGTGCCCTTTTACTTTAAACTCCCTTTTGAAATTTCTTTCACCCATTACAAGCAAATTGAGATCTCCTACCAGAGAGGGACCATCAATAAGCAAACAAAACTGTGCAGGAGACATTTAAGGGAAAGGAAGTGATGGCTGTGTGTCTTCTTCCAGTGGGCAGGGGGTTCTGGCTATGTGTGCTAGTTGCTTCTCCCCATCAGGGATATCTTGCTGGGAAGGACAAGGGTTGCTGCAATGGTTTTGTAATTTGAATGCCTTTATTTTAAAATTGTTCAGTGTGTCAAGCACTTACATAGAGAGGTGGTGCTTTCTATAATAAAGTATTGTTTAGGGAGGTAACCTTTTTTGGGGTGAGGGGGAATATTTCCATGCAGTCACAACCTATAATTTAGGAATTTCTGGACTAACAGGTAGATTTTCAAAGTCAGTGATGGCAATTAGAGTTGAATTACCTTTAAGTGAAAGTCAGAGGGAGTGAAGTAATTAAAAACAGGGTCCTCAAATCCCTTACTCCAGAGTGTCCCATCTGGGCGTTTTTACACAGATGCTTATCCCAGGATTATTTCATTAATCCTGGGATGACTTGTCTGTCTAAACGCAGCATTCAGTGATTATAATCCTGGGATCACTGAAAAACCCTGGGATTACAAAACCACTTTTTCAAGGGTTTGTAATATCCGGTTGTTAACTATCCCAGGATAGTCAACAATCTCGAGATTAGTATCACAGAGTGTTATGGCAAGAGCTGACATCCTCTCTATGCAGTTCTGCCTCTCTGGTATCTAGTAACACATGAATGGGGCGATTGTATTACCTCCATCATCCTTCAACAATACATTGCAGAGCACCAAGTTTAAATACCCATAGAACAAAGGGATGAGTCTCCATTTTCTTCAACTCAGAAATCAGAAAAGAAATGAAGAAAAGCAGATTTTCTTCAGTCCCTGAAATCAATGTGCTGAGCACGGATGAAAAGCACCACGGGATTTATATTCAGCCCTGATATTCTCAAACTGGGACAACAGCAATGTGCTGTTCATTGAACTATTTCAGGGTGGATTTTAATCCAGGATAGAAATGTCTGTGTAAAACACGTACCATTTGTAATCTCTGGATAAAATTCCAGGATAATTTTTTCCTAATCCTGGAATGGAGTGTCCATGTAAAAATGCCCTTAAACTCAGTGTGACTTTGTCTGGAGTAAGTCATTAGAGGATTGCAGCCTCAGTGCCATTCTTTCCTTTAAAGATCTGCCTTAAGAGACCTGTCCAAGTTGCACAAGAAGGCAATGACAGATCAAGAAACTGAGCCCAGGTTTCTTAACTCCCAGGCTAGGACCCTAGCATTTGGCAATCTGTCCTCCTTGCTAGTCAGTGAGACGAAGAACCAGTTGAAACTGTATATTATGTATCCCTCTAATCTGGCATCTCCTCCTGAGCAGCTGTTCTGCTTTTATTGTCCCACTGCAGCTGTGAATAAAGAGATGTTTGTAGTATAGTGTGCCACTTTCTAAAGTCAACACTGACTGTGGGCTTGGCACACATGATTGGGTTATTTATTTGACAAGGTTTCAGGATTACAAAAGTGTGGTGCTCTCTAATGGGAAATGAGCATTCTCAGAGTTTCTCGGTCAACAGATAGAGAAATATTTGTGCTTGCACATAGGTTGGAAGGAAAAGGTAGCCAACAAGTTAGAACCGCCAACTGGTAATCATTTTTGCAAACAAACAGGTTTTTCATCCAGCTACAAGAGAAGGATGAAATATTTTTCCCCAGATAAAAGTATATAGCAGGGCAGGCTAGAATGGAGCCTGGTTCTTTAAGAAGGTTAGTACCAGCCAGAGTAACACTGGCAGGGCGAGCACAGGTGCTGTGGTGGCACAGGACAATGCCCTAATGAGCCACAGCTGCACTCGCCCTCAGTGCTGGACTAACCAAGGGGCTGGTTGGGGCTGGCAGGACCAGCCTATAGATCAGGAGACTGAGCAGAGAACTGGCAGGAGACAGGAGGGTGGAAGCCTCAGGTGAGGGCCAAGGATTGCTCTGTCTCTAAGCTGTCTTCAGGAGGGACTGTGCCTGGCCAGCAGAACCTTAGAGGCCAGTTAGTGAGGAAGACTTGTAGGAAGCAGGAGATGAAGGGGAAGTTGTGAAGGGGACTCGGCAGCCAAAGTGTGAGGGCTGGAGAACTGCTACCAAGCAACTACAAGGGGGTGTAAGGCAGAGTAGCCTGGGACACTAGAGGACATGGGACCCTCAAGGCACCAGAGTCAGGCTGCAGGTCCCTGATGTGACCCAGGGCAGAGCTAGGGCTCCAGGTGGGAGGGCCTAGGTGGCCAGTTGGAGAAGCCAGGGAGTGTAGACCTTGGCGGGGGGTGGGGGTGGAGGGATCTTGAGGGTGACATCCCAGGACTCTGAGTGAACACAGCCTGGGAGCAGCCTAGACCATAGACCCTGGAAAGGAGCAACAGAGATGAGAAATGGACCTCTCAGGTGGATGCCTGAGTGGGCATGGGACTACTTGTTGGCTGCCTGCAAGATGAGACCTGTGGATGTCGCAGAGTCTGTAACTGACAGACTCTATCTGATTTATATTCAACCTTTGTGTTACTGCTCTGAACTCAGTTCCTTTAATATGCGTATTCCCTTCACCTAATAAGCTGTTTCCTACTATACCCTCAACCCATGTTTGTTTTAGTCTCCTCTCTGTGTGTTTATGTTTACTGCTACCTATTGTTTCTTTGGCCCTTTTCACTCGAGACGTCCCCACCCATCTCCATGCAGTTTTGTTGCATAGAGATGGGTGGAGGCACTCATGTGAATGCCTTGGAGGATGGGTGGGGGTGCGTGTGTGCGCGCTCCTGCACTACACCCATCACCCACCCACGGAGCAAAGGACTCCAGTGCTCAACCCACCCACCGCAGTCTGTTTAAAAAGGGCCTCTGTCTTCCACACCAACATATATATATTTCAGCTCTTTTTCTAAGTGTCTGGCATCTCTCTCTTTTCTCCCTATCTAAACCCCCTCCAACCAGTTACCTTGTCTTATCCATTCCCACCTAGTCCATGCCTCCTCATATCTACCTGCCCTACATTTGCTCCATTTATATATCTGACTGGCTACGCTACATGCCTGAGAAAGGGCCTTGTGTGGCCCCAAAGCTTGCTCATTCTTACCAACAGCAGTTGTTCCGATTAAAAGATATAATTTGAGCCACTTTGTCTCCCTCTCAAACAGCAGAGGAAGCCAGTGAGCTCAGAGAGAACCTCTCCGGAACACTCTGCTGCTACAAAGCATACCTGAAACGATTCCAAGTATTACAGCAATTAGACACTATGAAAGAAACTATGGAACACTGAGGTGTGTAAACTTTCATAGGATCTTTTTAGCTCTTCCCTTTTTCTTATCAGGGAAAATGGTACTTGGCCAGCTGACTTCCTGGATCATTTCTCAACTTGTATTACTCCATTTAAATGTAGGGTCACTTTGACTTAGACACTGAGGAACACTGCAATTTTGGCTTGTGGTAAGGAGTTGCAAAAATTAGAGAGGGAGAGATTTCTTGGTGAGCCAAAGAAGCCTCTGGAATTACTTGGGCACCTTTTACATGCCAGGAATGGCCACTTGGTGAACATGCCAGGGTATGAGGTGGAAGGGGGTGATACTTTCTCTTATTTGAAAATCTACTCTCTCCCCCTCCCCCCCCCCAGTGATGCTGTTGGGGCTGTACGTAGGAGAGGCGGGGCTAGCCACCCCCTGAGTAGTTCCAGGGGTGGTCCGTCTAAAGACAGCCAAAGTCTCGCCAGCTGAGGTGTGTGTTTCTGACATTTGGTAGGCTGATAAAGGTGAATCAGTGGATGGGAAGGAATTTATCTGAAGTGCATTGTAGGAAATCAAATAAAATATATGACAAAAGGAGTTGCTACCATCAGAGGCATAGCTAGGCTGGAATGGGCCCCCTTGCTCTCTTTCTCAGCAGCAGGAAAGAGCTGCATCAGGGAGTATGCCCTCTTCCTCCAACCCCAAGGCCTGGCTCATGGGCCCAGGTGCAGCCACGCTGCCTGTCCCTATTGTAACCATGCCCTTGGCTCCCATACTCTCAATGACCTTGAACCTGAAGGCCAGATTAGACCCAAGGAGCCATTTGTGCCTACCATCATAGTTCAGATGGGGTCAGTAGGCTAGATCCCTAAGTTCAAGATGCATAGCATCACCAAGTCATCATGCAAGTTCAGGGAAGACATTTTGCCTTCTTTTTTTTCAGTTATGTACCTGCACAGGGGCCTGCTACAAACTGACATTCATCATTAACATGGATGAAATGAAAGCTGGGCTTGAATCAAGGCCAATACCTCCAAATTTGGGAAAGTTAAACTTGGCTCTACATCTTACAATTTGGGCCCATCTCTAGACACAGTCAACTGAAAACATAATAGGCAGTGTTACAATTTAAAGCACTCCAAGAATAGATCAGATTTCCCCAATACTTTAAAGTCAAATAGCAAATAAAGGTATGTCGCTTTGAAGAAAGTAGCCCAATAAAGAGTTAAGTAGGAAAAAGAACACTTGGCTGTCTGCATCAGGACACTTATGTTAATCCTTCTGTGAATTGGTCTTTTGTATCCACAACCTTGTTTATTTTCTTATCATCCACTAGTGATTATCAAAGGAAAAATAACTGTTGGGAAAAGATTATTTCATTCACCAGCCAATGTAGCATTTAACTTCACCTCAGGCTTACTGTGGTACATTATCAAAGCCTGTGATCTAAGGGCTGGACATGTGTTTCACAGGAAAGTCAGTCTTCTCCTTTGGGATGGAATCTGTGGATGGATATACAGCATTAGGGTCAGACTCTGGCAGTTATTTATTTTGAGTTCCAAATGTGAATTATAAATTGCCTCCCTAAAACGCACCTGATGCCATAAAATCCAATTGAAATATCACATCATTAAAATATATGTGCATTCAAAAAGCCACTCCATTTGGAACTGCACTAACAAATACACATTTAGTTAAATCAACTAAACAAATTCTTCCTCCTACTTGGCAGCTTCCTTCCCCATCTCTAAATACAAGAGAAAGCCAATGGGTTTTCAAACAGTGATTGCCAATTTTTTTGCCACAGTGGCCCCATTCTGAGACCCCAGACAGTAACAAATGCCTAAAACATATACGTTCATGATCCCATCCACAGATTGTGTTGCCCCATTTGGAGACCTCTGCTTTACAACATTCTCTACTGATCAACAGACTATGGCTATTTCAGGCCAATGATGGGGAGTGAACTTTAGAATAAAGGGAATTCAGAAACATACCTTGCCAGCAGCCCCTGCTTTTAAACTGTGAAGGCTCCATTTTGGTCTACTCTCATGCCTGCACATATGGCATGCAAAAGAGGTGATTTCTCAGGTAGTCTGGCCTCAAATCGTTTTGTTTAGAAATGGAAACTACCCTTCCAGATGTCAATAGCAAGATGGAGCAGATCACAGCTACCTGTTCTGGTCTAATCTAAAGGGGATGCTTGTGTTTTGCTTGAGTCTAAGGCCCCTTTTAGATGAGCAGCCTGGGAAATGCGTTCTTCAACCTGCCGGTAGGAAAAGTCACATGTGGTGTATTTATACGCACTGGAAGTGGCCGCCCGCCATAGGAATTGACGGCATGTGCGGTCTCCTACGGCCTCTTTGAAGTTTCAGTCTGGAAACCCCGAGGTTTCCAGAATGCATCTTCAAAGAGGCAGCAGGAGGCCACGTGTACTGCTGATTCCTACGGCGGGTGGCCACTCTCAGTGCGTGTAAATGCACCCCATGTGGCTTTTCCTACCAGCGCGTTGAAGAATGCGCTTCCCAGGTTGCTCATCTAAAAGCGGCCTAAGAGAAGGGTAGTCCAGGAAGAGTGCATTGCAGTAGTCTAACTTCTATTGAGTTGGACATTATTAAACAAGCAACTTTATAATAGAGTTGTTTTTTAAAAAACAAAAACAAAACAAAACATAAAACTCAGTTCCCAGGATGAATTGAAACTGGAGTCCTGGGAAGCTCCACTGATCTTGAAACATCGGAGGCCACATTCCAACGGACAGTGAGAAACTGAAGTAACTATTTTGATTTCACTCCACTTTGGTACCATTCACACTGCAGCTGCAAACAGAAGTGGTTGTTTCACAATCTCCCCCAATGGTCATGGCAAACAATGGGTGTCTTTACAAGGACACACAAGTGCTCAACCCCAGAGAAAGTCCGGGGGTTCACCTCTGCATCTGCCCACTTGCAGCAGGGTCCGTTTTAAATGGACTTAGTGCTGCTGCAGCCCACGATCTGCTTGCATGACACCCTCCTCCCCCACACCATAGAGCTGCTGCCAGATCGGCTGCCACTCTAGGCTGCCGCACACAGCTCTATTTGTGTCTCTGTTTGGAATGGTATATGTTTATTCTTAGTTGTTACTTTTACTGTTCCTTAATACCTTGTTGCTTGCGCACACAGCTCTATGGCATTTTTGGGGTCAAGCACCAGCTGAGAGCAGAGCTGCAGCAGCAGCTGTCCACTGAGTAGATGGACTGCTGCTCCGCTCCTGGTCGGTGCCCCAGTTTTGGGCAACTTGCTCCATGGCGGTGCTCTGCGATGTCCCGGAGCATCACTAGCACTGCCTGCTCCACTTCTGCTCCACCTGCACATCTGGCAGGCTGCCTTTCAACAGACAGCCCACCCAGGTATGAGGCAGAGCAGAAGCATGGGTGCAATCTGTCTAAAAGTACCCAATGTTATCCTTCTCTTTGTACTTTGAATAAAGTGTTCACACTACAGTTATGAAGTGGAATATGTACTCCTCATTTCTCTGACATAAATACTTCTCTTCCTACTCCTGAATAACTTTGGTTTAGAGCTCCTGAAATGTAAACGGTTCAGGTGCACAAATGATTTAAGGCTTAATTACTGTGAATAATCTGTTCCTCAGAACATGGCCTCTGTAAGAAAGGGATTTGATATGATGAACATGCCTAACCAATTTTCTAAATTATTTTTTTGGTAACTTCCATTAAGGGATTTGGAGTCTTAAAAGATTTATCTAAAGTGTAATGGAAATCAAATAAAATATATGACAAAAGTGTGCTTTCAAGGAAGTAAGAATTGGGTTACAACTCTTTAAATAGATTATCCTCGTTCACAGTGATGTTTCTTGTCTGCTGTGTTAGCAGAATATAGCTGAACAGATTGTACTGAATAAGCTGACAATTAGTTAGCAAAAGTTAGGGACAGTGTTAGTTGTTAGCCCACTGCAAGATGTTAGCCCACTGCAATCTGGGTTTGGTCTGTGCAGCTCCCACTAAGCCCCCACTCACATGGTTAGTGTGTCCAGCCTAATAAATGGGCAGCCCCTGACTTGAGGGGCTGGCCACAGCCTAATTGACAGGACGTGGGCACAGCGCATGTTAGCCTGCAGTCGCCTGTATGGCGGGTTCCATGTTCTCCAAAATCATGCTATGAGTGGGGCTGTGGGGCTGGTGGGTGGTGGCCTCATGTCTGGTGTGGGGTGAACACCTAATAAATGGGCACACCTGGTGTGGGCTAATGTCTCATTTGCTAACAGCCTTGGAGGGCATTCAGACGTGTGTTTAAATCGCACAGCTGCCTCGGCGGCATCGTGCGATTTAAAGAACCCCGCACTTCTGGGCTGGTGTGAATGCGCTGAGTGCGCACATTTCCACCTAGCCCGAATGCTTGGAGTGCGGTTTGAAAAGCTGCTCGGAGCAACTTTTCAAACCGCGCTCCAAACATTCGGGCTAGGTGGAAATGTGCACACTCAGCGCATTCACACTAACCCGGAAGTGCAGGGTTCTTTAAATCGCACAATGCCGCCGAGGCAGCTGTGCGATTTAAACACACGTCTGAATCTGCCCTTAGTTGTCTCTGTCATGATGAGTCCCAGTGTAGCGCTGTTTCAATGCTTCTCAGTTAACAAGCAGAGGACATACCTGAGTATGGTTTTGGTCTGAAAAATGTGTGTTTGCTTTAAGATATGTTGTGCATTAAGGCACATACATGCACAGACAGGCCCCATGTAAAGTGGCAGCTCAGAGGGCTTATAAGCCATTACTCTCAGGAAAAAAAATAAAATTAGGTGACAGGCTAGATTGTGGATGTTTGGATTCTTTATATTATCTTTATATAATTTATATAATTGTATCTTGCCGGATCTTTTTAGATTTCCCTGAGCCAGTCAGAAGCAGTGTTAAAAAAGAAGCAACATTCTAAACAGTAAGCTCGCCTTCCAGGATTCTTGGAAGGGCTGAGACCTGAGATCCCAGGAACAGAGAATAGTGAATGGCTGGTTCTCCATGGATGCCTTGAAAAGCTGAGACCTGAAATGCTAGGGCAGGGAACAGTGATCTGATCCTCCAATCTGCAAGAGATGGGGTGAGGGCCTATGTTAGGAGTATCACTGGCCACAGTGAAATATTGCTTGGGGGCCTTGTCTTGTCATGTCATGTCTTGTCACCCTCTGTTAAAGATGAAGACTTTGAGTTATGCTCGAGGGTGGGAGGGGGGAAGTAGGTAAGAAGGGTTAGCTAGCGGACTGACGCCTGGCTGCGTCTATGACAGTCTTAGAATGTTGGAATTCACTATGATTTAATTGGTGTGTTTGAAGAGTGCCCTGAGGGGAGGGGCCAGTGAGAGAGGGGAGGAGAAAACTAATGGTCAGTGGAGGGGAGTTGGAAGGTGGCTGGGGAAGAGAAGGCGAAAGGAGGTATGCACCAGGCAGGGCAAAGAATTGAGTATGGAAACCAGATGTTGTTAAACTGTTTACACCTGGAGACTAGAATCAGAAGCTGGTTTGTCTTGTTCCTCTGAAGTAAATTTAATGGTGTTCTAACATTAAATTGGAGGCTGGCGTGAAGTCTGTCTCGCCCTGCACGGCTATAGTGTTACCGCATTAATAAAGTTTACAAGCTCCAAGCCAGAGGAAGGGTACTAGCCCAGGGAAAGGCAAAGCAAGGCTCAAGGACCTGGCTTGTGGTTCCTTGGTGTAGAGAAGTGTGACAGGCTTGTGGCAGCAACAAGCCCCAGAAATTAGCTGGGGAAATGCCACAGGCTTGCATACACACACACAGTGTCTGATGAAAGATACAGTTGTTGACAAAGAGAGTCTGGTTGCTGTGTTGGTCCCAAACCTTATCGAGGGATACAAAGTAGAATTGTACTGGAAGTTACTGAGCCTGAGAAATAGCCCTGAGTGGCCCAAAAGGTTGCACCCTCTCATCAACAGGAGTTGGCCCAATAAAAGATATCAGCTAAACTTCTTTGTCTACTAAAAAAGTAGGGGCAGAGACTATATGACAAGTCCCTGAATGCTGGGACTATGTTTGCTAGAGACCAGATTGGCATTAGGGGTTGTGGTAGAATCATAGAATTATAGAATTTTAGAGTTGGAAATGACCTCAGAGGTCATCTAGTCCAATCCCCTGCTCAATGCAGGTAATCCACAGCGACAGCATCCCTGACAGATGGCCGTCCAGCCTCTTTGATTGTTCCCAAAGGACCATCCTTCCAGACACCTTGGGTACTTTCACATGTTATATTAGTCTCATAGGTCTCTCTCCAAACCTGTGTTTGTGTGTTCATGTGAACACATCAGCAGAAGGTCTAACTCTCTTACAAATCTGGGTCATTTTCTCCCCCCAAAACTGGAGCAAGTTCACCGTTTCAATGTAGCCAATAAAGCATACAAACTTATCTGCCCACAGCAGCCCTGGCCTCCCCAAAGGAGGCCAAGGCTGTTGCAGGCAGAATGAAACAGTTCTGTGATTGCACAAATCATTTATTTGATGGTGAAAGTGTTTTGTGGGGGTCTATTGGAGAGGCAGGGGAAGGAAGCTGTATAAAGTTATTTCACTAGCCCTACAAAATGTAAGTGAATTATACGTAGCAAGTATTCTCTGCTGGAGAGATGTCTGTTCTCCAGCCTCCTTGTACTACTGGAGTAGCATAAAGAGGTCAGGGAGCAGCCCAGAGCTGGGCCCATTGTTAAAAAAAACCCTTGTTGCTAGGATACATGTGCTTTCTGGCAAGGGCAAAAAGGTTAATTGTAGCAATGTTGGAGTTTGTGACTCCATGGCTGCAGTTTTAAAAATTCAACCCACTAAAATATCTGCAAATATTTCTCATAACTTTTTATCTTTGGGGGAAAAAAGATCACTCCCCCTGGTTTGCAATTAACTATAGTCCCAGGCAGAACTTTACCAGAGGAAAAAGCTTCCTGACCACTCTTTTTTAACTACATAAAAGACATGTGCAGAGAATCCACAGCATCTGCCATTATAGTTTCATCCAAGGTTAAACCTGCATCTCCCTCCCAGACATGCTCTGGAGCTGCAGTATTGGTCTGGAGCAAGCTGGTAATTTTCCACTGCCTCTACAATATGCACAGCCTCTTGTACTTCTGAGCTTTCTACCAATTGCATGTCTCATCATTTTCCAGATGGAGGGTCCAGTTCCATGAGCCCCTAAAACTATGGTTGACTTTAGTGGGGTTCACTGCCTAGCATTTTACTAGATTCATATGGCTGCTCTGCACTTCTGGTTACATGCATTTGCCGCTGTTATATTTCCAGGATCATTTTTTTTAATGATCTCAGGTTCTGGGGGCTGCATTGTTTTGCTTCCCAAAACAATTCTGGGAAGGATGTTGGATACACCTGGGCAAATGTGAGGTTATTCTTATCACAAAGAAAAAAGCAAAGATAAAGAACCTGATGTCAAACATTAAAATACCCAGAAACCTTAGTAATTTGAGGGAGGAAAAGTCCTTTACTGCACAAAGTTACAACTCTTTTCTATCTTTTCCCATTTGAGATTTAAAGCTGGACATTAGATGTACTTAGAGGCTGTGATCCCAAACGCTGCGGAGCCACTGTGCACGGCTGCATGTAGCAACCAGGTGACGTGTGCGCAAACCACATGCAAACCCAACAAACATTGTTATTTATTTATTTATAGTTGCATTTGTGTGCCACCTCCTCCTGCTACACGCATCTCGGGGCAGCTAACAACATTTTAAAACATATAAAAAAATTCTTTACTTTGCTTTATTGGCTCGGGCTTTCGCCATGGCCTTTTGGAACAAATAAAATTCATTAAAATCAACATTCCCCAGGATTAACCCCCCACAAAAAAACAATAAAACTCCACCCTAACCCAACCCACCCATCCCATCTCCCTCAGCAAAGGTCCAGCAGAACAGCCAGGTCTTACACTTTTTATGGAAAGAGGGGAGGCCAGCGGCCAGGTGGACCAGCCACCGAGAACATCCTCCTCCTTAAGAGACTTTAAGAAGGGCGCCCCTGGCTGACTGCAGAGGTCGATCCAGAATCCGGAGGGTGAGGCCGGCGACCCTGCAGGTAGGTGGGGTCCAGGCTGTTTAGGGCTTTAAAGGTCAACACCAACACTTTGAATTGGGCCCGGAAGACTATCGGCAGCCAGTGCAGAGAATGGAGCACTGGAATAACGTGCTTGCGTTGGCCCATCCCCTTCAGGAGACAAGCTGCCGCATTCTGCACCAACTGCAGTCTCCGAACCGTCAGCAAGGATAGCCCCACATAGAGTGCTTTACAGTAATCTAATCTTGAGGTAATGATGATTGTGGCCAGGTCCGAGTCCAAGACATACGGCCTAAGTCGACGTACCAGGTGTAATTGGCAAAATGCACCATTCACCACAGCTGCCATCTGGACATCCAGGCAGAGCTGTGAATCAAGGAGCACCCCCAGACTATGACCTGGGGGCCATTGCTCCCCCGGATTTCCCCACAACTATCACCTCTGTCTTGTCAGGATTTAACTTCAAGCGGTTCGCCCTCATCCAGTCCCCCACAGCCGACAGACATGGGGAAAACATGTGATCCACACGTAATCTACATGGTGGAACAGAGCACTCATGGACGTAGAGAGAGTGAATGATGAAATGCAGGGGGAGCATGCCTAGTGCAGACAAGGTGGGGTGAGATGCAGGAGGTGGGAATAGGGCACAGCCCCAGTCCCACCATCCCACCACAGTGCAACAGGGCAGGCAGCAGGTGAGGTGGTACAGTGCAGGTGGTGGAAGGAACACATTCTGAATGAAAAGGGACCTACAACCATGGCCTGGCTGCCATAGTGGCCTCTCCCCAGGTCAAAGCAAATGTAGTTGCCTAGAAGAGAGAAGAATAGCACCTATCAGGTATACAGCCCAGGAACACCAGGGACCTCCTGGGGCAGAGTAGCTGCTGCCTTTGCTGAGCCAAGGTTCCACAGGTCCCCAGTCCAGTGCTGGGATAAGTGGAAGTGGATGAAGGCATTCTTCTTCTGCGCTGGACTTTGTACCCATCTGGGCTCTGGCATGCCACCCCGCCACTGCCTGCTGCAGCGATTGTGGGCACAGGCTGGATAGCCCCTGTATACCACCATGTTCCACATCAGTAGTACTCATGTGAACGTCGATAGCTGGGGTCTGGGTGGGATTACCTTGCTGTGTGGGCAGAGCATTCCTACTTATGTTGCATTACAAGATCCAAAGAGGTACCTGATAGCAACAAAGGATCCTCAGAGAAGCAGGAATCCACTGCGGGGCAGGCACCCACGTCATCACCAGATATGGGTGGAGGCCATGACAATGAGGCACCTGCAGCCTCACCCACTCTGGTCTCCACAGCTGTGCCCACCACCTCTGGCCAGGGTACCCATGGGGGACAGGAGCCAGCAACATCCCAAGGGGCACAGCCACAGGTGCAGCCTGAGATTTCATCCCCCTCACCCCCAGTCAAGGACGTCCAGCGGGAGATGGTGGTGGAGCTGCTGAAGGGCCTTTGGAGTGACAGCGAGTGTCATACTGGGTCTTGTTTGCTTGTTGGAGATTGGGCCCACACTAACTGTATGATTTCTTGTGTGGTGCAGGGCCAAGGTGGAGCCCACCAAATCATACCAGCCTCTCCACTCCACCTGTAGCCAGACAGTTTAATAGATGGCCTCCAATGGTGTCACTGATGACCATCAGCTTACGTGGCACCATGCCATGTGGCTTGTATGGGAACTGGACATGGGCTGCTCTGGTTCTTGTTGAGTTCCTAGTGATGGGTTGGGCCACTGTAGGGATGTTTCATCCATGGCCGGGGGCACTGGCCTTTGAATGGGATTGCCCCCTGGTTCAGCTTCCCTCTTGGCCACCCACAGGGCTTATTTAGCTGGTGGCGGGGTGTTTGGGTTACACCTACAGCGGGGCACCCAACTGACACTATTCCTTTTTCCACAGTGGGTGTTTTCAGACAACTGCCTCCCCCTTCCCATTACCCACTGGTTGCCATGGGTAATACATAGGGAGGCGCTTGTCTGAAAACACCAAATGTGCGACCTTTGCGCTACCATGGAGTTGGTGCTGGAGCATGTTGGATTGCTCTGGAGACAGCAGGCCTGCATGTCATGGCTGCAGGACATTTATTTATTAATTAATTATTATTATTATTATTATTATTTTATTTATTAGCATTTATATAGCACCAGCGATGTACCTGGCACTTTACAAAGAATAAGATAGACACGGTCCCTGCCTGAGAGCTTACAATCTAAAGACAGGGGGAGGGGAGACAGGGAAGGGGGAACAGAGGGAGAAACAAGGGATGCAACATTTATGAGGATGCGAGAGCTCAGGTACACGTTCTTGGCTTGGTTACAGTAATTGGGAGCATGCAGATAACAGGTGGGGGATAATCCTGGGTGGGACTCAAGATTTTGTTTGTGATAACCGCGTTATTCCCCTGTTGCCCTGTTATTGGATTTCCCACTCATTGGTGCCCGTGAGATCATGCTGCTTCTTGCTTCCATAGCCAGGCTTGCGTCTTCCCAGGCTGTGTTGTTTGGTGGTGGGAAGGTCACTTTGGCATTGCATCTATGTGGGCAGGTGATGGGGGTTGAGCTACTGGTTGGTATGGTATCAGTCTCTTTGTGGCCTCTCCCCTTGGCTACTCCAACTGGTGTTGTGGGGCCTGACCCTTGCTGGCACAGCCATCTGGGCATGGACCTATCGGCCCTCGTGTTCTGCATGCTCCTTCCCTCTCTGGCATGTGCCTTGAACCCCTGCACTAGTCCTGCCATCGCACATCTCTGCTCCCTTGCAATCCTCTCTACTGTATGGTGACTATTTCTTGGCCCATTCGGTCACACATACGGGACTCATGCAAGTGCCTGTCACTATTGGGTTGCCTATGCCTTACCCATTGTGCCCTGGACTGCATCTGCGAGTCTACGGCGCACACCACTGACTCCTGCTCCATGGGGGTTGGCTGGTTGCTATCAGCTGTCCCTCCCCCCTTGCACTGGCATGCTTTCTGGGTGCCTTGACCCTCTGTGGCTGGTTTGGGCCAGGGTTGTGGCTGGCATGTGCCAGGCCTGGTTAATGCCACATTTTGCCCTGTTCATATACCCATGCTTGCCCTTTGGGATGCTTGCTGTGCCCCTGCTCTAATGTGCTGTTGACGGTGTACCTTGACTCCAAAACTGGGGTACTCCTTCTTGATGTGACTTGGGGTGTTGTATCCCTTCCCTCTTGTCCCTACCATTCAGGTGCCCTTCCCAGGACCTCCCTGTGGTCCGCTGCTCTTTGTTTTGGCTGCTGCATGCCATGGTATGGCCTGAGGTGACATTGTGACCCGTTTGGGGCTCCAGCAACCACAGGCTCTGTGTATGCCATCTAACAGTCATGCAGGAACCTTGCACATTTTGTGTTTTGGGCCCCGGTTGCTCTTACACACATGCATGACCTGTGCAATTCCCATGTAGTTTCCTCTTTCCTCCACATGTGCAGGGTCCTCGTGCATGCAGGAGTTCTGGATCCTGTCTAGAGTCCCTATCCAAATAGCAGTGTTTCAAATGTGTGCCTACTCCCAACAAAACAGAAGAAAACTCAGTCTAGGAACACCTTTTCTTTTCTCCCCTTGAACAGGGTGTTCAAAGAGTCCTGCCTTCCTGTGGTTTTTTCACTAAGACTTGCCAAACACCAGATCTTCTCTACAGGCTAGAAATATCACCACACTGAGTGTTTTTACACACACATTTCTCCTGGATGTTGTTTGCTGTTACATCCTGAACTTTCTGTGTGTCTAAATCACTCACCCAGATCTTAAACATCCGGATCTTTGAACTTCTGCGTAGAGCTTCTCCCAGAACATTTGTGTGTAAAACGTTCTCCTGGTAAACTGCTTTGCTCCAGGCAGCTGTAGTCACTTGGTTTCCATGGCAGCCTGTCACGTCTACAGCTGCGGCTACTTTAGGCTGCCTCAGGCCAGTGTTTGTGTGAAGAATGCATCCAGGAAGTGCCTCAGGGCAGTGGGTGTGTGAAAAATGAATCCAGAAATTACTTATGGACTTGTAAACCCAGAAGATTGAAAAATCCGGAACTTTAAGATGTGTGTAAAAATGCCCAATGTCTTGTAGTCACTAGTTAGGTGGTGCCCAGAATTGTGATAACAGGGGTGCTGCAGGAAGACACATTTGAGGTGTGGTACCAAAACTGGCATGAAGTTGTGCTCAAACTGGAACAGGGGGGGAGGAATTGTGGTTAGAATTTGTGTGCTTTGTCAGAGCTTTGTGGAAAAAAACACACTGCTTGACTCCATTATAACAGAGAAGTCTAATTTTCATGAGCACAAACAATATTTTCTTTCTTTCTTTCTTTCTTTCTTTCAAATGTGGTACCCTCAGAGTATGCACATGCAGAAGATGCGGTCAAGGCCAGTAGTATAACTGGGTTTTAGAAAGGGTTGGACAAGTTTCTGGAGGGTAGGTTCACTAGCAGCTGTTAGCCAGGTAGGTTTGGGGAATGTAACCTCTTACTGTCAGGAGCTGGGAGTGAATAACAGGAAATGGATTGTCCCATAGTGACCTGTTGGGTACTTCTCCAAGTGACTGAGGGTATTTTCAGCCGTTACAGTACCACACTCAACCACGGTGAATCCCCTGTGGTGGTGGATGGTGCTGTAATGTGTGTTTGCGCACCTCCAGATGTTCACCACGGTGAACCACCGGCGGTGAGCAAAATAACCACGCTTTCGAGGATGGTTCGGGCACCATCTCTGAAAGCGTGGTCAAAGTGATTCCTGCCGGGGGTGAACCCCCAGCAGGAATCACTTTTTGCCCCAATAGACGTTCCGTTACCATGCTCAACCATGGCGGGATTCACCATGGTTGAGTGTGGTAACATCTCGTCTGGCCCCTGACCATGGCCCGGAATCAGCGGCCATGCTCGCCGCCGATTCCAGGCCATGGTGAATACCCTGGGGGGTGGGCAGGCGCTGCAGCCGCATTGGCCACTGCGTCCGCCTGTCTCCCTGAGGGCGGGCGACCTTGGGCGCGTGGGGGGGCGGGGCTGTGCAGCCGCATGTTGCGCCACGCAGCCCCGCCCCCTCCCCGATTCCCCGGCGGAATCTGCCGGCTCATCTGTTGATGGGCCGGTCAGATTCCGCCAAGGAATCAATAGGGTGATTCCGTGATGGGGCCAATAGGGTCCCCGTCACATCTGAAATCACCCTGAGATTGGCCACTGTTGGAGACAGGTGCTGGGCTCAATGGACCACTGGTTTGACCCAATATGGCACTTCTTATGTTCTTATGTTCATATGCCTGGACAACATTTAATAAGTTATTAATACTCCCAAACAATTTAAACACAGGGAGATGCTTCTTTTAACAAAAAATTGTTTTGGGGACTAATGAATTGAGATATTTACTTCTTACCCATTATCAGGCCAAGGCATTCCCTGGGAACAGGATTCAAAAACTGGGGTCAGTTCAAGGTGGTCTTCCCTCATCCCTTGGTCTGAGGCTTCTGTCTCATCTTTCAACCTCAACTCCTGAAATTCTCGCAGCCTGCTCCAGCTTACTGTGAAGTGTAAGGATACTCTCAAATAGCAACTCACTGCATTTCTACCCTTGTAAAGCGGGCTATGGGGACTGCTGGTGAGAGAGGTAGCAGGCAGGTTTTGCAAAGTCTGTTGGGAGTCATGCAGAACCTGAATTGGATCAAAAGCTGTGTGAATTGAGAGAGGTCTGAGTTGCTTCTGAATTCACTCATGTCCTCAGAATTCTAGCATTTTATTTTATAATTATTATAACAGAGGATTTTTTTTAGCAAACACTGATTTCCTGGGAAACTAGTTATACCCTATAAAGTGACATCACTGCTGTAAAACAAAGGGTCACCAAGTCACAGCTGGAAATCTTGAAGGAATCATAACATAACATTTCAAGTTTCAAATCAAATCGACATGTTTGCTAGAGAGGACAGCCACGCCATATTGCTACAAAATGGTATCACTTATGTTCTTGGGAATATGAATGCTCAGTGCTAGAAGCTGCCATCCATTTCTACCAATCTCTTGTACTGCAACAAAGGGTGTTTTTAAATGAGCAAGGTAGGGAAGGGGCGGGGGGTCTGTGGCCACTGAGTGGCACAGCCGCAGATCAGCCACTCAGGTGGAGAGTGTGGGGAGGGATTCTAACAGGTGGGTCCCAGCGTGGCTACTGGGGCAGCCACGTTGCATTCTCCTTGCAACGGACCATGGGGGAGGGGAAAGCACGCCGGGCTAACCTTTGAAACAGAGACATCCTAGAGGTGAGTGCTGGGGAACCTGGGCTCCTCAGTGCTCTCAGTCAGTTTCTGGGACTTGTAAAGGCTGTGTCCCCTATCCACAGTGCCAGTGAGTGGGAGACCTATCTGCTGCCATGGGTGGGCCACCCCAGTTCATACGTGCAGGAGATGCGTGGATGCCCGTTGCCACACACTTTTTTGGCTTGCCCCACAAGGTGCACTCAGGATTTCTTGGCAGTATGCCGTGAGTGGCCATGAGTGAGCGCTGTGTAACTCACAGGAGCACTCTTTTCCCTGCACCACCTTCCGATGGGCGGTCGGATGAGTGACTCCTGGGTGGCCAAATTATATATATATAAAATTATATAATTGCCCTGCACTGAGAATTATTGGGCTGCTTGGGGTAGCTTTCTCATTCAGTAAATACTACTCATGGTGTTCAGCAGGGGTGCCTTTTGGCTCCCCTGTTGTTTAACATCTATATCAACGATGCAGTTGGTGCCATGAAGGATCCCTCTTTCCACTCAGTAAAGGTGGGAGAGCTGTTTATGACAACGTTATTTTATGCTGATGATATTATTTTAATTTCCTGTGCACAGATTGACCTTTGGCGGCTGATTAATAGATTTGCTGATTATTGTGTGGAAGAGTCTTTGGAAATTCATTTTGTTAAAACAAAAGGGGTGGTCATGGGTACAAAGTTTGCTAAGCATACTTAGTACATGCACGTGAACCTCCTAGAGCAGGTTAACTGTTACAAATATGTTGGTGTTATTTTTGCACATTCAGTGTTGTGATCTGTCCATCATGAGGCCATTAAGAGGAGAGTTAGCACTAATAGGAAAGGGATTTTAAGTTTTTATTATTCTTGAGACGGGAGATTGGCTAGTCCAACCCTGAGAATATATCATGCCAAGGCACTACCACAGATGCTGTACGGGGCCCAGATATGGGACCCGGCCCTTATAAACCAGTTAGATGTGCTTCAGAATAGGTTTATTTGGTCTATCTTTCATGTCCTGCAAAATACCCTTTATAGCCCTGCTGCAATCTGAGACTCATCTCTGTCCAGTGGCATCTTAAAGTTACTCTTCTTAAATATTAGCTTCGAGTCAATTTTTCAGCTAGGGACTCTGGTGGCTTTCGTTTTGAATATGTCAAATAGTGGCCCCTGGATGGATGGGGTGGGTCTGCTCTTGTCACAATTGGGGTTCTCTACTCCCCTTGGGTTTTGCAAATGCACTCTCGCAGATAAAGGAGTGGATAATGGATCTAGAGAAGCAGAATATGTTGGCTGCTATTATGACCCCCAAAATTTCACCTTTATTTAGGGAGCTTGCCCTGGTGACTAAGGAGCTATCCTATTTTGTTTCTCTCTCAGTTTGGAAGCTCTGGCATGTATTTACCTTAGTGAGGTTAGGCAAATTTCCCTCTGCAGTAATGGAGGTAGGCTATATGGGATTCCTTATAATCAGAGACTGTGCCAATATTGTCAGCAGGTGGCGACTGAATCCTTGGTGTGCATCGTTTTCAATTTGTGATTTGTATAATGATCCTTGTTATATGTTTTTAAATTCAATTAAAACATTTTTTTCCTCTTGCTCGCAGCACAAGGTGCGTCTGTCTCTTTTGCAGGGCAGGATTCCTTTTCTTATGATGCAGATGGCTACGTTTTTGTTTCCTGCTTTCAAAATTAGAATATCTGCTTGCTCTGTATAGATTTGATAAAAGGGGTAATGTGTTTCCGTTATATATTTAATTTTGTAGGTATATCATATTTATTGACCTGTTTTTAGTTTTGTTATGGCCTTTGGTCTGAACAAATAAATACTGATTGATGATTGAATGTCTGTGAAGTTCTGGTGAATGATGCCAGGTTGGCAGCTCTGAAGACTGATGACATCCCTGTGGTATTTATGGAATAGTTAAACAAGGGCAGCAGCAGTGCTAGCTGATCAAAAATGCCCTCCCCATTGCATCTCATTCTTGCCCTGTAGGGATCACTTGAAAGGTTAGTCTCCAGGGAATTACCCAGAAACCAGGGGTATAGTTTGGATGATGGCTTGTGCATCTTGGTAATGGAAGGTGAATCCACCAAAATCGCACAAACCACTTAACAGTCTGCACAATGTGGGGACTTTTGATCTCTCCTTCCCTGGGCTGGATTCACACCTGATGAAAACCTTAATCTCTCATCACCAACCCCTGAACCTTCGAATCACCCTCAAACCAAGCGTTAACCCTTTCCTGGAAGTAATTTATGCCATGTCTAGACTATAAAAATCATATCCAGCCTTTATGACTCAGGCACCTCGAAAAGCCTCTGAAGTTCAAACAGAACAATATTTCCTGGAGGGTTTAATGTTTCAGCCAGTCATCAATTAGCCAAGCGGATTAATGATTAAACAGGAAGAAATACAAGATGATAAATTTCAATAAAATCCATAGGAGGAAATGTTAAGCAATGATTACTGCTTCCCCAGCATATGAAGTGGAAGGTTATTTTTCAACCAGACAAAAAGCAGCGGGGAATTTAATGTCAGTGTCAACTCCCACTGTCTGGAGGAGTGGGCCAACTGGGAAAAGGTGTCCAACGGAGTGTTTCAACACACCACAGGACTGGACCCAAGAGTGTTCCCCTCACTCCTTCACATGCTCTTCAAACCTTCTAAATTACTGTTTCGCAAGTGAATGGTTCTCAGTTAATTGAGATTCTCAGCTGATGGTTGGAGAATATACAGTAAGGATGCAACTTCCACCATTAAAGTCAATGGGATCTGAGTCACTGATTTCAATGGACAGAGGATTGTCCTGTGTGTTTGGCAAATTGCCCTGAGTTTATGCCCACAAAACTGGGACACTGATCTGATGGTCTTTAGGCTAGAAATCCTGCATGTTCAAGCTGATTTATGTGCCTTTATCACCAATCCTTTTTTTTTTTTTTTTTTGTAAGTCTTGGACTTTTCTACACGACAGTTTGTGTCAATTTAACCTTGAACTGACCTTCCTGTGTCCACAGATTGTGCTTATGGCACTTGCTGGAAATTGCTTATCATCCACACTCAAGTGTGAGGAGGGAAATCAGTCTGATTTCCAGAAGCTCAATTGCTCCCATGTTCTCCTGTTTCCAAACAGAAGCAGGCACTATTCCTCTCTCCTGGCAGTATCCAGAAGAAGGGAGAAGAACGGGAGGGAGTGTGAGCTTGCTCAGTGTGTGTCAAAATGGTCCTAAACCACTATAAGAGCCTAGTGCAGAGTGGCTGTTATAAAAACTGCTTTGACGCTCTCAGCAGCCATCAGTGAAACCTGTGAAGAAGCTCAGAGATACAGACAGGTGATGGATACTTCTTTATAGTCAATTTTAGGGACAAAATCTTCCTGTAGGTTCAGATTCCCCCTGTGATACATATGATACAAGTGAGAAATAGGAGACAATTCCTGCCCCAAAGAGTTAAACTCTAGGCAGAAAAGAGAGAGAAAAGGTGCAGAAGAGGAAGTATTGCCACTAGGGATGTAGCTAGGTGGGAATGGGCCCTGGTGCAGAAGAAAGAATGAGCCCCCTGTTGGGACAATGCACTGCAATCTATATATGCATTCTACATGCATGTGGGGGGGGGGGCAGGTAGATGGGCCCAGGTGCAGCTACGCCTATTATAGTTACGTCCCTGATTACCACCTCAGTTCTGTAGATTTACTTAGACGAGGAACTGAAGCACATAAGGATTGTTCACATGATTGAACAAAAATGTTCAAAATCACATATAAAAATCAGTGGCAGAGCCAGAAAGTGATCTCAGATCTCCTGAGTTCCAATCCAGTGCCTTCATCACAAAACAATTCTTGATCTCATATTTTCATTCATTTCTGTCTGTGTAGAAGTTGTCAAAAGCAAGAGGGAAAACCGTGAAGTCAAGAACTGTCATGCACAACTGCCTGGAGAATTTTGCCTAATGAAAGCACTTTGTCTAAGTGGAACACTTCATTTTCTAACACTAAGATTTATGATCCTGTGATCAGATACAGAGATCTGCCTATCAGTTGTTGGCATCCAGAGGAAACAAGAGAACATTCAGTCCCAAAAGGGATTCTCCAAAGCATCAGAGCATTATATTGCATCAAGTGCGGTTGAAGGGATGGAAAATGAAATCTTCCCAATACTCCAGGCCCCTTGATGTCTTGCATAATGTTTGTTTTTTCTTTTTAAACACCCTAACTGTACAAAACAACAAAGATGTATGGGACATCGATTCGATAAGCCTCTGAAAAATCTCCTTTTCATCAGGGTCCAAACTCGGTTTCCAAAAGTTGTTTGGAACATGCCTGGCTATTTCTGTTCTATAACAATTCTGTCATGGAAAGTTTTCCATGTCCCACAGCAAGGCCATGGAGCAAACAGTTTATCACTGCACTGCCTCATCTTGCACAATAAAAACAAACAGGGAAGGATACTGGACAAAACCTTGAAAGCAGCATTTTGGTATTTAATTACCTGGTTAGAGGTTCTCTCTTGAGGGCTCTTTCAGGCTGATAACATTTTTGTTTAGACAATGAGAATAGGTTCTCTGATCATAAAATATCATTGTTTGGGCTTCGATTTTGCTTTTGCAGAGGATTGCTATCAATGGGTTTTCCCTGAAGATTTCATTTCTGCGTTCGGGGTGGGGGGTTGGGGGAGGAATGTTCATTTGAGGCAGTAGCACATCACTTTGTTACTTCCTGATTGGTAGTTTTGACCTTATTTAGTACTAAAGATAAAAAGGCCTGATTCTGAATTACACTAAGGAACCCTTTGTGTTGCTCTGGCAGAGTAAAAGGGGCATTAAAAACTAGGCAGAAACTGCTCGGGGCAGCTTTGAAAACTGCACTCCAACAGTTCGCGTTAGGCTGAAATGTGCGCACTCGGTGTATTCACACCAACCCGGAAGTGCACGTTGCTTTAAATCGCACGATGCCGCCGCTGTGCGATTTAAATGCACATCTGAATGAGCCCTTCGTATCCCTGGATGAATAACTTCCAGGGATGTAACCCATTCCCAGGTGGGAATGGGACCTGGTGCCAAAGATGGAATGGGGCTTCCCTGTCCCTTCTCCTGGCATCAGAGGACACAGCAGCACCAGGGAATGTGGGACTCCCAGGCTTGTGGGAACTGGTGCACCTCCATCACTTATCCCTATGATATTGCCCTTGATAATTTGCATGAAGGCTCTACATCAGATCCACCCTACTTCCCTCACCAAACCTCAAAGGACCAATCTAGGGTATGGGCAGGAGGACACTACACCATGGCTAATCTTGGTTGTCAAAGATGGGGACCATGAGAAGCAGAACACAAGCCCCAAAACTGCTCTGATGCAGAGGTTTTCAGTCTCTGCCCCCACCCTCCCAATCAGGTACACCCATACTTTAGCAACGTTTTTATGGAACACCCAGGGGCAGCTAGTGGGGGAAGAGCAGTGGGGCTTTGTCCTGCCTCCCACAAGCCACCCTGCCCACTAGGGTGGCCAGATATGCAAATTTTAGAGAACACTTATGAGAAATCCAGTTTGCAGGGCTGCATTGGAGTCAATGCAACTGTACTGTCCTCTAACATTTGCATATTTGGACACCCTAACGCCTGCCCGACTCCCAGCTGATCTTGTTGCCAGTGCACACACAAAGCCATCTCAGCTGTGAGGGAAGGAGATGGAGATAAGGGCAGGCCGGGATGGTAGGGCCAGTTATTGCCTTTACTGCTCAAGCACCCAAGGCAGCCAGCCCCTGGGAGCACTTGCACAGTAAAAACAAGGGAAAAGGTTAGAGACAGGGACTGTGGAGCTCCCAGCAGCTCCCAATATAGGGCTCTTCCCAGTCAGCATGGCCTCTGGTGATGACTTAGGCTGCCCCGAAGCCAATAGTAGCTGCAGCACAAGGGGTGGGGGCATGGTATCTTCCTGGCTGCTGCCGAGAAGCCAAGGCTCCCTCCTCCAGAGAACCAACATGGCTGCCCAGACTCTGTGTCCAACACAAGAATTGCTGGTGAGTCCTCCTCTCTGCCTTTCCCCCCGTCCTGTTTCTACCCCACTCCTTCTTCCTGCTTTCCCCATTTCTGCCTCACTCTCTCCCTGCCTTTCCCCCATCCCTGTTTCTACTCTTCCCTCCTGTATGTGTTTCCTCACATTTCTGCCTCTCTCCCTCCCTGCCTCCCCCCCACACACAATTCTACTCCTCCCTGCCTTCCCCCTTCCTCTCAGTTTCCTCCCCTCTTCCCTGCCTTTCCCCTGACCTCCTGTTTTAACTCCTCCCCAGTTCCTGTCTCCCTCCCACTGTTTGTCCTGCCTCCCTCCCACTCCCACTCCCCCTCTTTGCCTTCCTCACCCCACTCTGGCACATCCCTCATGCTAAAGTCCTTTCTCCTCGACATAGAACATCCACCTCTCAGCAGCCTTGCTGCCCCTGGCCCCCTCTTTGGTGAATGGCCTCAACCTCCACGCCCTCATGACCCCTGCCCCCTTTTTCACTGCTCTGTCCCATTGCTGCTGGCCTTCCTGACCCACCTGACCCCTGCCTTATAGCAACAGATGTAAGGAGGGAGAATTTTGTTGTCCCTCTTTCATGGGCTGCTCAAGGCAGCCACCTACCTTGCCTGAATGGTCGAGCCAATTTTGTTGGGAACCATTCCTCTAACATAGTGGAGTCTGTAAATATTCCTGGAGAACCTCAGAATAGCTGGAGCCAGTGGCTTAGCAAGGCTGTGGCAGCCCAGGCTCCTGTCCCAACTATGGGCCTCCCTAAGGGCAGGATCTTCCTAAGCGGTGGCCCATCCAAGGCTCCTGGCCAGTCTCTTGGTGTCTCCCTGCAAAGGTTGTGGTGCTGCTCTGGCTTCCAATGAGGCCCCCCAGAGAGAGAGTTGCTCAGTTGGGAAGGACGTTCTAGGAGTCAATGGGGCCAGCACTCCACCCTGTCCACTCTGGAAGCTTCCTTGGCAAAGTCCTTTGCAAGACTGTGGCCTGAGTAGGGCTGAAATTTGCTCTTGCAAATCTCATTGGGAATGGGCCTCTCAACAAGATTTTTGAGACTGAGTCAAGAATCGGGCATTCTCAACTAAAAAACCCACTCGGTGCATGTACAAAATGGCTTCTGTGGCCATTCAGATGTTCACATGTCCAGAGAGACCAGCTGCCCTTTTCCAAAATGGTGCTGATGTGGCCCGAACCGGCTTGGAAAAGGGCCGTGCATGTGCAGAACATGAGCTGTTTGCACATACACAGAGTGTATTTTTTTTTTTGTTTAAATGAGAATCTCACGAGATCTTGAACCATTAGCGAGATCTTCTTGAGATCTTGCTGACGGTTCTCAATTCTTGTGAGATTCTGGTGAGAATTTTGCTAGAATGTTGATATCCCTCTTACATCTGCTGCTCAAGGCAGCCACCTACCTCACTTTAATGGTAGAGCCAGTCTCATGAGATCCTTGCAAGAATAAAAGCCAGTTCTCGATTCAGCACTGCTAGAAAATCTTTAGAGTGTGTGGAAACAGAGTGTTGGCCTTGCCCCCCACCCCCTTCCACCCATTTTGAAAATTCCTTAGCTGTGCTGGGTCTCTTACTCCCCAAAGCCTTGCTGATGTCCAACGTGTTTTGATCACAGATCTTCTTCAGGGACAACTTTTGAAAAAGACAAATCTGAAATAAGATCCAAAAAATATATTCATTTTCTAAGTATATGTCTATGACAATGAAGAATATCTGTGATCGAAACATGTTGGACATAGACACTGTCAAAAATGGACTGTATTAATTTAACTTATCTTTGTATCTAAGGTTCGAAAACTACACTGGAGTGTATTATTTTACGTTTGATCTATGTGACACACATTATATTCTTTATAACTTTATGGTATCCCACGTATTCCATTGTTTTGTCCTGTGATATTGGCATTTTTCAGCTGGTACACTAATCCCCACTTGTTGTCAGACAAACTTTTAAACAGGTGCTTAAATACTGGGCAGAGCAGAAGCTTAAAGTGCCTCCTTGATGGAGTTTGATCTACAGCATGCTAAGAACTTAGCACCTGGGACTACTTTGCAGAGCATGACAAGAGACCCAGGGTACACTCCGTAGTCACATAATGATGAGTTTGGCACTGAATCCAGACCAAATAATTATATCACTACAAACAACGAGTTAGTATTTAGCTTGTACCAACACAGGTCATCAACATCTGAGACTAGAACGCAGTGCTGCACAGTTTGTTTGTTTATTTATTTATTTTCTTACATTTATGAGTCGCCCCATATGCCTACGGCATTCCGGGGCTACGTACAATTAAAATTTATAAAACCTTTATTTTCATAAAAACATCAACAATTAAAACATCCAGGGATAAAGAAAAATAAAAAATAAGGGCAGGGAGAATAAAAACCCTAACCCACCCTCCACAAAGGCCTGGGCGAACAGCCAGGTTTTACAAGCCCGCCGAAATGTTAGGAGGCTTGGGGCCAGGCGAGCTTCCTCCGGGAGAGAATTCCAAAGACGCAGCCCAGACACCAAGAATGCCCTCTCCATCGTGGCCCCCCGCTTAACACGGGGTACCTCCAGGAAGGTACCCCCGGCAGACCAAAGGAGCTGCTCTGGGGCGCGGAGGGCGAGGCGGTCCCTGAGATATGAGGGGCCAAGACCGTGAAGGACCTTATAGAACAATACCAATACCTTGAACCTAGCTCGGCACGCTATTGGCAGCCAGTGCAGAGTCCGGAGCACAGGTGTTATATGCTCCCGACGACCCGTCCCCGTCAGGAGATGGGCCGCCGCATTCTGCACTAGCTACAGCCTCTGAACCAGGAACAAGGGCAGTCCCACGTAGAGCGCGTTGCAGTAGTCCAGCCTTAAGATGACAAAGGCATGGATGAGGGAGGCCAGATCCGGCCTGGAGATGTATGGACGTAGCCTCCGCACCAGATACAACAGGCGGAAGGCGGCCTTCGCCACCACCTCCACCTGTTGATCCAGGTGGAGGTCCGAGACCAACACCACCCCCAGACTCCGAACCTGCAGAGCTACAGGAGGGCAAACCCCCCCAATAAGGGGGGCCAACACCTCCCTCGCTCTCCCCACCACCATCACCTCCATCTTATCGGGGTTGAGCGTCAGTCTGCTCTGCCACATCCACTCCGCCACGGCCTCCAAACACTGGGATAGCAATGAGACAGCAGGGTCTGGGTCAGTTGAAAAAGAGAGGTACAGCTGAGTATCATCAGCATATTGGTGACAGCACACCCCAAACCCTCTCATGACCTCCCCCAGGGGTTGCATATACACATTAAATAGTAGTGGAGACAGAATAGAACTCTGCGGAATGCCGCAGGACAAGGCGCGGGAACAAGATGTTTCCACTCCCAACACCACCCGCTGGCTTCTCCCCAAGAGGAATGAGCAGAACCATTCAAGAACAGTCCCATCCAGACCCCCAGGTCACGCAGCCTCCTCAACAGCAGCCCATGGTCCATGGTGTCAAAAGCGGCTGAGAGATCTAGCAGAACAAGAAATGTAGAACGTTCTGCATCCATCTCCCAGCGGAGATCGTTGACCATGGCCACCAATGCTGTCTCAGTGCCATAGCTGGAATGGAACCTGGATTGAAAAGGGTCTAGGAAACTGATGCTGTCTAGATGCACCTGGAGCTGGATCACCACCGCCCGCTCAATAACCTTCCCTAAAAAAGGAAGGTAAGAGACAGGTCGGTAGCTGGCGAGTGCATCCACATCCAATAATGTTTTTTTCAGCAGGGGGCGCTCCACAGCCTCCTTGAGGCTGGGCAACAACCTCCCCTGCTGCAGGGTCGCATTAACCACTCTCGCCAGCACCGTCCCCAATGTCTCCCTCGAGGCTTTCACCAACCAGGATGGGCAAGGATCAAGTTCGCAACTGGTGGCTCTCACAGACCCCAGGACATCCACCGCATCGGCTGGCATCACTTTCTGAAACTCCCCCCACAAAGCTGGACCAGACGGGGCCTCCGTCACCTCGCGCTCTCCGCCTACTGCGCCTAACCCAGCGTCGAAGTCTCTCTGAATCCGAGCGATCTTGTCTGCGAAGTAGATGGCAAACTCCTCACAGTGGGCCTGGGACAAGTCCCCATCCAGACGGAGGGAGGCCGCACTGACCAGCCCCCGCACCACCTGAAACAGCTCAGCTGGCTGTGACTTCATGGATGCTATGAGGGCAGCAAAGAACCCCTTCTTTGCTGCCCTCACAGCCTCAACATAGGACTGCAAATGGGCCCTATGAAGAAGTCGGTCGGAGTCAGAGCGAGTTCGACGCCAATGTCACTCTAGCCTGCTTGCTTCATACACCGCAGTCCCTCAGTAAACCAAGGGGCCCTGCAGTGACGAGACAGAGGCAGAGAGCGTCTCGGAGCCACCCTGTCAATGGCCTCCCACAGTAAGCTGTTCCAATGCTACTAGCTCATCAACAGAGTGACCATCCAGATCCAAGTTTAATTCCCTCAGGACCTCCTGGAACCGCTGAGGTTCCATCAGCCTCCGAGGGCGGACCAACCTAACTCAAGCAAAGTGGGAGCAGGTGGATATTTAATTGTCTCCCAAATTTAGATTGTAAGCCACAGGCAGGGACCGTGACTATTTCTATGTTCTGTACAGCGCCGGGTGCATGGCTGGCGCTATATAAATGTTTATGATAATAATTAATAATTAAAAATTAATAAAGAGGTTTTGCACCTCCTCTACAGTAGTAGGTATTGACTGCTGTCAGAAAATGGGTCCTGGAGTAGATAGTCCACACATCTCATCTGGTATGGCAACTCCATGTTCCAGGACAGGGGTGGGAAAACTTGTCCTTCCCTCATGCCACTTTGAAAATTAGTAAAAGCTCCATGGTCAAGTAGGAGATGACAGTGCTTAGAGGGTGTACTCAGGATGGGGAAAGAAAGGGGAGGCATGTAGATCATAGATCTATACCAGGGATGGGGAACCTCAGGCCCGGGAACTAAATGCAGCCTATGGCTAGCCTATGGCTATCCCAGTTCTGGGATCTGACCGCTGGAACCAGTTTCTACTCTCAGCCACTGAGAAACTGAACTCAGCAGCAGGGAGCAGATGAGGATATGCACACAGGTATAGGGGACAGATCCATGATCTGGACCCTCCTCTTCCTGAGTGCAACCCTTAAGCCTCCCCTCCAACTTCTATGCAGCCCTTGAAGCATGTACTAATTTTCAAACTGGTCCATGGGGAGGAAATGTTTCCCCCACCCCTGATCTAAACAATGAATCTACCTCCTATCCTTGACTTGAGTGCATACCATCCTCTCTGCTCCCTTCCCCTGAGCTTACCCTTTCAGTGCTTGAAGGTAGGGGCTGGATCCATGGGCCAGATGCAGGAACTGGAAAGGAACCAAATAACTAGGGGTTAAGGGTGGGGCTTGCCAGGACTCAGCCCTAGCAATTAAATGAAATGGGGGCGGGTGGAGGGGGAGGAGGCTGAGCCCCAGGAAATGTTTCCAGTAGGACTGTGCACTGCAAAATGGGAAAGACCTATATTGGCCATGTCAGGGTGGAAACCATCCAGAAAAACCCTGGATGGTTTATTATTATTATTATTATTATTAACAAACATTTATATAGCACCAGCAGTGTACCTGGCACTTTACAAAGTAATAAAATAGACAGGGTCCCTGCCCCTAGGGCTTACAATCTGAGAGACAGGAGCTGGGGGAGAGACTTAGGAAGGG